>JAAXNX010002204.1:0-14289 GCA_036491905.1 Folsomia manolachei
TAAAAGATACTGCCTTTGGCTCTGATATCAATTAGAATTTCATCATTCGGCTCTGGAATATCTAATGAGGAACATTTCATGAAGGTCAAGTTCATTTCCTGTTTGAGTTGCCTACAGTGCTCTCTTGTTCTTTAGTGGTTTTACTTCCTTAACCGATTACAAATACTGCATAACGAGTCATTATTAACTGCGTTCGCCATTTCTGTCCTTTTGTATGTTATCAGTATTATTCTTGACCTTCACATTCAGAGCATTCTTCACAAATTCACAAATTGTCATTATCTTTTATTTATCAGAAAAATTACACTTGTCTAACTATTGTATACGGTGTCGAAAGTGTTTAAAAGTCATTTCAAGTGAATGAAGTTATTCGCTTATCACCGTAGTATAATAATACGAGTCCTATAGAATCCTCATGTAAGAAACTGCAACACCTACCCAAACTCCTCTGCAGGAAGTTGCAAATTGTGTCATCATTAGCAGCAGAGAAAGAAGGAAGGAGTCTGACATCCGGGCGAAAACCAATTTAAATTTTACTATTATATAAGCTTAAGAGAAAACCCTGATCCACCATTTGACTTCTTTTCTTCTCCCTTATTACGTTTTATGTTGGTTTAACCTCCTATCCCTTTATTTTCCTTCCCACGCCAAACTAACTAACTCAAGGAATAGAAAAAGCTACCTACGTCTCACTTTTCAATGCAATCTGCCAGTCACAGCCATCCTGCCTAACAAAGTCATTAAGAGGCCCATGAATTGCATGAAATGAAATTTCTAAAACAATGAAAACTAATTAGTACCCTGAATGTCCTTTGCTGAAACACCGAATAACCAACAAGTCAAGCTGAGCAGCCCTAAAACTCATTCATGGCTGTTTGTTGATAACTTTCTCCACACCCTGCTGCAGCTTTCTTTCTAATAAGAGTTCATTTCATGGAAAAACAAATGGAATTTTGGGATGGATGGTTAGCCATCGATAATGTTGATAGTATATCTTTTACAGATATTTCCACCCATATCCAGGAAACTAACAAAATTGAGAGAAAGAAAAAAAGTCTTTCTCGCTTTCCCACTTTCTCCTTTCCTCGATAATCAGCCTCCCTCCCAGTGGAAAATAAACGAACGTAATACAATCAAGTTGGATGGATGACGAGAGTGCATGGGCGGAGGCATATATGAAGATGACAGGGGTGGTGGTAACGCCATTTTGATGTGGATGTGACATTCTACTCTAGTATGAAAAAAGTAGTGGATTCCATTCTTTCAAAGAAATGCGAGAAACGTCATTTAAGATATCGAACCAGGATGAAGTCATTGATACTGGGAACGACAGATATCTTGAGAAAAGAAAGTTTAAAAGAAAGCAGTCTGCTAGTGTCCATATTTATTTTGCAAGGATTCTACAGATATGGACGGATATTTCCTTTGAAATGAAGCCGCAATAAAGTGCGGTGTTTGGATGGAAATTGAAACTTGAAGCAGTTGGAAATGGGATGGAACAAAGTATCAAAGAAGAAAAGAAGGTGTGACTGAATATCAGATGTAGAAATTGGGACGGAGGAAGTAATTCTTTGAGTATTTTGCATTCAATTTTTGACCTGCTTTACAAACAATTCACATTCCTGAAACAATATGTTTTTGCTAAGGGCTCAACTTCTCACGCCAAACGTTCAACAGACTTTTTTAGAATTTCCAATGTCGCCTGCTACTATTGTCGTTCAAGTTGAGTTGTTTGCATTTTTTGAGTGACAAGCCATGAAATGAGATCAACTTAAATCTAACCAAGCAGTTTACGTTTCAATCGATCTCTCCTTGATTTCATTACAATTCACCACTTTATTTTTATACTTTCCCTTCACTCTCTCTCCCAGAACTATTCAAATCCTGTAAATGACTGAGAAGAGAAAGCAAACGCACGAAGTGAGTGAGTTTCAGTGCTGCGGGAACCAGATTAAATTGAGGAAGTGAAAGCAACCACTGGTTTGGTTTGGTTGACGTCGACGTTAACATTTTATATGTCTTGCTATTCCATACTTTACTTACTTCTGAACCAAGTTGGTACTACCAAAGGACTAAATTGGCTGGGCTGCTGCTGCTGGCTGAGCTATAAAAAGCTAGGAATTAAATTGCAACCTTTTTTATCCCCGTTCCTCCACCCAATCCAACTCAATTTTGACTTTAAGTTCGACAAGGTTCCATCAATTACTCAACCGCTGTCAGTCATACTCAATTCTCAATACAATCCACTCATTGACTTTTTACTTTGTTTGATCTCATCCCTGTCACAAAACCAAAGTGAGCAGGGGAGAAAGTCACTAGTGCCAGATGCAACTTTAATTTAGTGTAGGGAAGAAGCAAGCAAGTCAATCTTGGTGATCATGAGATAAAATTCGGATGAAGCTTTTAGCGTTTTAGCTGAGAACTAAATAAATTGGATTATTCCTCACTGCGACAGCTTCCTACCTACCACAGAGGGTGGTAGCTTTCTAAAAAAAAGACGAGAAAGAAAAGACAAAATTGGATGATGCAAGTCGAGAATTCATTGGGGACATTATTATTCGGAATTGGCCTTAAAGCCAGATTTTCAATCAAACTTGGATATACCAATAAAAATGCACTTTACATCTACCTCTTCCAAACACCAACATCTCTTAGCTTGAGTTGTTGTAATAATTTTGAAAGAAAAGCTGGTGTAAAATCAAGCCAAGTGAATATGTCTTATTTGATATCCCATCCTTATTTTTACACCCATAATCATGACCACTTTCCTACCGAAGGGTAAAATAAAATAAAGTAACGTCTTTGCTCACGATATAAATATCTTCTGCCCAGTTGACCATTTCATTTCACTTGTCTTGGTAGCTAAAAAATAAAATTCTTTTTAACGTTTTATTTTATAGGACTGGTCTCTTCAAATGGGTAAAGTTTCCCGAATTGTTTGCAACACACCGAATTGTCCATTCGATCCAAGAAATCCAACCGTGCCATAAAGCTTCCACACCACACCTCAAGTTCACGAAATACCTACCTCAATAAATAAAACGGTCACCCTTCCCCCCTACCGGGTAACTCGGATTGACCATCACTTTCTATTACTTGACGCACAAAAACAAAGTAATTCTTCCACACGTCGACACGACACGCCATAGAATTCACGCACGTTCTCTTTTAGTTTTCCCTTCTTATTCCCTACCCTCGTAAATATGTTCTGGTCAATATACATGGACATAAAGTGGGAATAAATGCATCGTACAGTTTCATTAAGGTCGTAAATGGACTTTCTCCCTCTTTTCTGAAACTTATTGAGTCCAACTTTTCCTCAAATTGTGTATCATTCAATTCTCAGACTCTCCCTTTTGACCATTGTTTAACGTATTGAATTGGAAGATTTATCGCCAATTTCGTTCAGCAGATCTGTTCCTCCTCCCCTTGATTTCCTTTCATCCATAATTCCGTGTCTCGCCTCCAATTTTCCGCTATTCAGGAAACCTTTTGAGCCATTTTCAACTAGGAAGGAGCCTGCCCGAGTTCTTTGGAGTAGTTTTGTAGGAAGAAGTACTTTTTTGCACAGTAGCCAAAAATTGAAGTGGACCAACTCAAACCGGATTCGGCCAAGTAAAACGCAAACTTAGCTGGTCTAGTAAGAAAAGAGGAATTGCAGTCCACACCCCTTTCTAGTCTCTGAGAGACCTTCTCTCAGAGATATAACGTCCTACCAACTTATTTGTTTGCTTCGTTTGCTTCATTTCATCCATCAATATCAAAGGATGCGGGGCTGACCTCTAGGACAGGAATTGGAGCGAGGAAAGCAGTGGCAGGGACTAGAAAACTGTGCAATATGACTGAAAATACGCGATAGACCGTCGACCACCGTCCCAACGAAGATTCATCGTAATCCCTATCCTCAAAGCAATAAGATCTCACAAACACAACCAGTTTGGTCCAAGTTGGTTGGTCCAAACCAACCCAAGAAACAACTCGTGCTGCAGAATTGCTTGGTTCAGGTTTTGGACTTACTGGACAAGGTTCAATTCAAGGAATCCACATCCCATCCCATCACTTGAAATGGAACTTGTTAACTTATTATTGTACGAGTTACTTTCTCTCCGCCTGCACAACCAATAAACTACATTTTAACAGTTGCTCTGGACTCTGGACAAACAATGTGACTGTGAGTGAAGGCCAGAGGAAGCAAGCATCGTCAAGTAATGTAAAGCAGAGTCCAGTAAAATACAGAATCTCCGAAAGATAGACCGACTCCGATTCAAACTCAACTTGGCTTTTGGTCCGTTCTGTCCAGTAACATTTTCAAACTCAAGTAAAACCATATTTCAGTCGGACCAAGCAGCAACTGAGTGAATGGAGAAAGCAGGGAAAAAGTAAGAACAAGCGCCGGCGTCTGGTAGGTAGGGTTTGAGCAACAAAAACGGGGAAAGCGAAACGGTTTTTCTCAGTTGAGATTCTGATTCTGTACGAGTCATGAATAACTCGAGTAGGAAATCTCTTGGGAAATAATAGACCGAGTCCCAGTACACCAGTAGGCAACCAACTAAAGTAACATACTCATAGCTCGTACATATGTGCCCAAGTATCACTATTTTGTGGCGAGTCTCTCATCTCATCAACTTTAGTGGCGAACTTGCTCTCCATCCTGAAGGTTGGGACAAAGTGTAGCAAAACAAAAGTTTTGAGAATCCTTACTTTTCAATAATGGAATCACTATTGGATTGAAATCTTGCAAAATTGAAAATCTAAAGAAAGTTGAAAAAAGTTGGAAACAATTCAAAATTGGTTTTTCTGAAACAAGTAATATTTTCATTGCCGCAACGAAAACATCAGTACAATTTCCGCGGAATAATCTAGTTAACTTTATAGTGCACAAACTAAGTAATCTCTAATTGAAGACGAAGGACAAAATAAGCAAGTGACAAATTGAGACTAATTCCCGTTGAAGGAGAATGTGTGAGATAAAACACTTGGACTCAGAGCAGTGTCAAATCCATAAGCAACCCAACGCCAACCTTATGCTATTCTGCGACACAAGACTAAAAAACACTGCCAAGCAAATTGATCAAGTAGAACAAAAACTGGAGTAGTGTCGTACAATCTGCTACAAGCAAATCTGACCGAGTGTAGTGTAATGTGAGCAAAATGTTGTCCAAGTTCCAGAAACACGTCACATTCAATATAAGATAGGATCAACAGCCCAAATGAATCTTGACTTTGTATGGTCCTCTGCCATAAAATGAAATTAACACAACTACATGGCCAAAATCAACACTTGCTTTCTCCCAAATCCAGTCGCCAAAGTGTTTTTACGGTGACCGTAAATTGATTCCGGCGACAGACAGCGCGACTCACCGTGTCTGATAGTGTCATAAATCCAGTACTGATGACCAAGTGACTAGCTAAAACTTGCCAGTTTTTAGTAGAAAATCATTCAGATATCGGATTTAAACTCAAGGTATACTCCACCCAATGAGCCCACCAGGATGAAGTCAACTCTGACGTTAATCCTGACAATTCTGGCAACTTTTTGCCAAGCGGATTGTCCAATAGAATGTTTTTGTGACCAAGTGACAACCACCTGCACCGGGGATAAATTATTGACCCGTTTCCCCAAGATTTACACAACTTTCTCTCCAACTTTCTCCTCTTCCAATAACCAACCAGTGACCAGACTAGAGTTACATGACTACATTGTGAGCTACTTGAGTCGAGAAGACTTTCTCCAAATAATTTCTTCCAACCTCACAACGGAACTATCCTTAGCCAAAAATTCCCTTGAGAGGTTAGACAATGAGACTTTCTCCTTATCGTTACCTCCACTCCAAGTCCAAGACTTGGCCAGACCATCAACAAATACTGGTCGAGGTGAAGAACACCACTTTTCCTCAACTCATCCATCTTCGGAAGAAGAGTTCCTTTTGAAATTGAGAATTCTTGATTTGAGCCAGAATAAATTGAACTATTTTGTGGGAGGTGGAACTCTCAGAAGACTCAAGATTTTGGACTTGTCATCAAACCAACTGCAACAGGTTTACAATCTCGGACTCATTCTTAACTTGGAGAGTGTTAATCTGAGGGACAATCGTATTTCATATCTTTCTCCGGATACTTTCCAGGTCAGTACGTTACTATAAGTCACAGGTGAACCCTTGACATGCATGTCCAGCACAACAATTTTCTCATTTTTCCTAGCCCTTCTTTATTACATGATTCATACCATGGCGCAACCAATTACATTTATTTCCTCAAGTAGCATACCAACCAACTTGCCGTGTAATGCAATAAAAACATTACTAAATCCATCCAACACGGCAACTTTGCTAGAATCCTCATCTCATTCTCACCAATGTAACCACAGACCCAGCACTTTTTATCTCATTTTTCCTCCTACTCTTGATTTGTAGTGACTGCCTTGTCCCGAATGTCAGAGCACTTTATCTTCTTCCTACGTCAAAACTACCAACATTCCATTTTTGACTGGTTTTGTCAACTTGGCCACCACAACTGTCTGTCTTTCCACTTAAACTCTTTATTTAATTTTTCCTGGTCCACCGACTTTCTCTCTCTGAATTCTTTCCACTTCAACTAACAACTTTTGCTGCATTTCCTCGTAAAAATCTTTTCCGACTGCAGTACAGATAGAATTAGGGTTTCCCTTCCTGCATTCTAGTCTCGTCTTAATATTTCTGTTTCAAGGTTGTACTTAACTTTTACTTTGGCTTAAACTTTACTGCATGTAGTATGAGGACCTTGCTATACTGCAGGAACTTCAGCCATTCACTGGTTTCCTATTTGTTAAAATTTCAAGTTATTGAGGGGAGAGGGTAGCAGAGAGGGATATTCTTCCTTAGGTTATCAAACTAACTTGCGACAGAGGGAAAGAATCACAATGAAATGAAAAGTTGTGTCTTTTTAAGACTCGTGGAAAATAAAGAGGCTCATTCCATAAAACTTTTGGATCCATGTACTAATACGCAGACCTGGGCTAACTTAGACTAAGCCTGATAAAATAAGAGATGGAGATATAGTTGCACGCCCAAAATGCTGTATTATTTTTTCTACTGGAAGAATGCAAGAATACTTTGGAACAGTTACTTTATACCTTTCTAAGGCTGCTGTTGAATTGAATGGTATAAAGGATAAGGCCATCCATTCTTTGTTCTTCCCCCTTCCGCATTCAATTTCACCAGAATGCCGTTATACATTGTTATACAATCCATAAACACATGTTTATTTACACTTTATACTCCATTTGACTACGCCTTGTATTGTGTTCTCTCTGCTTTCTCCTACATTGCATCGACATTGCCATTAGATCAGAGCTAAGGCTTATTTTGGACGGGACAGGATTCTCCCACTACGATAATAACCCACTAAAATCCCCCTTAGTGCCAATAGACCGTCCAAACTCATAACATAGACAGTTCAACACAATGCTAAAGTCTTTCAATTGTGACAGCTTTGGTCGTTTGATGATGCAGCCATTCAATTCAGCTTTCTCTTTACTTTCTCTCTTCCCTTGTTCATCTCCTACTTTATTGGACTTGTTAACAAAACTCGTCCTGGTCTCCTAGAGCCGAGAGAGTTGTGTATTTGGGCAAATACTCAAACAAATAAACCGAAACCGACACAATACACAAAGACTTGACTTTGTATTTGGTACTTTCCCTTTGGTATTTGAATGAATGTCCGAATACTCACTGGAGGACTTTAAAATTTGTTGGACAAAATGAAAATGAAATGACTCCAAGTCCAGGATATGCATAAAATGTCATGGACCAATCTTGTCTTATGAAAAGGACATTAATTTGCAAAAGTGGATCATTCATAAGAATTTCTTTGGTTTTCTTTCCAGGGGCTGAAATACCTTCAGTACATCAATCTAGACTCCAACATTCTGGGATCAGTTGACCCCTCAAGTTTCTCTAACCTTCCGTCTCTAGCACATTTAATCCTATCATCCAATCCAGTGACCAATCTTGTGCCGGGATTTTTCTGGAATTCTCGGGTCCAATTTGTGGATGTAAGTATTTTTATGATATTTGTGAAGAATAAAACACTTTTACAGCCACGTGAATTGTAACCTGTTATATTCATTGTTAAACTATAATTATATAAATTTTTACAGGTGTCCCACGTTGGACTTTCCTCTATCCCCACCAGTCTGACAAAGACAGTGCGTGACTTTCGCTGTGCAAATAATAATCTTACAATCATTGGTCGGACGGATTTTGAAAGTTATCCAAACGTGGGATTGCTCGTGTTGGATGAAAATAGGATTGAAATTGTGGAAGAGGATGCTTTTGGACGGTTGGATTTTCTAACGAGGCTGTGGCTAAATGGGAATCGGTGAGTTTTTAAAAATTTTATTTTGAAAATTAGCAATTTGCGATATCACATCCACTTTAAATAAGATTTTTGCCCCGTTCCTATCTCTGTCTAAAAATTTGAACAGTTTTGAAAGTGGTAAAACATCACTTTCTCTTACAACCATTCCATTACTTCGCTCAAAACCTTGTTACATTCTATTTTCCTTAACCGAATAAGAAAGACAGTTTTACACAAGTACTAGTTCCTGCAGTACAAAAAGTACAAGAGATAAAACTGTCCCGTGTCTCCATCGCTATTGCTTTCCCTCGACTGGGCAGGTCCTTTAAATGGCCTACAACTTAGAGTAATGCTCTCTCCACTATACTTTTTACTACAGTAAACTTAAACTTGGAAAGCAATCCAAGTAATTTTTGTAGCCTCATTATTGTACATTACTCCCGTCATATATTACATTAACCAGGGTAAGATCCACACAGATACACATAAAATTAGGAGACTCATCCAGCCCAACTTGGCCAAAAAGTCAAACAGAGAAAACCACATATTTCTTTTGGCCAAGCATAATTGTCCTTTGAGATAAGCCCAAGACTAAGCATGGGATAGATCCAGTTTCGAATTTTGGATGTTTAAACTCCTCCAAAGTTTCAGTATCTTGAAGTAAGTTGATATTAGAAAAGTAGGCAGTCTCCTCCATCTTCCCGTGTCGCAGTCACATTACATTACAATTCCATCCAACTCTTGTGAATTTAGAATGTTGGTGGCTATGAGAATATCCAGCTTCGGATTACCTCCTAAGAGCATAATGGCAGAGAAAGTGAAGGCAGTCACTGAGGCTGCTACTGCTACTGCTACTTTACTTTAAACAGGCTTGATTCCATGGGTAGAAGGAAAAGTAATTCAGCGTAATTCCTTTTCATCGTAATGATCCCTTCGAGGATTTAGATACTTATTCTTTACCCTACCCACCCAGCTAAACACTTTCTCCCAAGCAGAGAAAACAGGCAAAGACAGTTCCTTCTAAATGAGAAAGTAACCAACATTTTCATGATTTTTATCCCGCATGCATGAACTAGGCTCAAAATTTCAAATAGAACTTCATGTAGTGGAAGAATATTGAGCTAAAATCCGAAATCCTCCATAATTTCATTGGCATCTTCTTCATCACACTTTAAAAATATGCATGAGATACTTTTCATCGATAAATGGGGCAAAATATGAGTCCAATTTGTTTTATGAATCCATCCCCGCATTTTCAGCCCATATCCCATTTTCCCAATGGTTCCCACACACACATTACTTTCCCACTTATCTTGTCCCACTGAACCCGGGTGCTTTCTCCCATTTTACACACTTTCACTCAACCCACCAAGTCTTAGGTAGTTGTGGGTATCATTGTTATTCTGGGTCCTTAAGGCACATCCACCAGGACACAGTACAAGCCTAACTTCTCAAAAAACAGGCAACCAACCCATATAGTAATAAGCGCCTTTCTTCCCGGAAGAATCTTCCCGTATTCCATCCATGTATCCATTAGTAGACATCTCAAGTTCTGCAGGACTATCCCGACGCCGAAGGCCTTTTCCCAATTTTAACTTTCACTTTGTCTTCCTCCCATCCTATTCTGATTGCCGGAATCCAGTGGGATGCACAGGAATAGCAATCTTTTCTTGAAAACTTTCCTGGGTTGGGAGGGGGCACAATAAATATCGCACCAGCTCCAGCTCAACATTCCCAATGCATCCAGGGCCCTACGCCTTCCTTATCTTTGTCCATGTGCTCAACTAAGCTTAGACCTAAGCTAAAAACTTATCCGACTCCTTTAGTCATGTTGTGAATAAATAAAGGAACTTTTAAGCCAGGAAATTATACGTAGGACTGGGTGCTCTAGTACAACAATGTACAAACATTCATTCAATTCCGGGCCGGCTAGTGAAATGAAATAAATAGGGAACATGATAATTCCACGCACATTCACAAAATTTATTGTCTCAAAACCCGTCCCTCAAGAGCAACTTGCAAACTGTGGGGGAGGATTTAGATACGAATGCTGTAAAACAAAAACAAAACAGAGTGGGCCACAGTATTTGGTTTAATCTCTACGCGATCAGAATCAGGCTATCAGATCTGAAACAGAAAACGGGTCTAACTTAACTTTCTATTCACTACTTCAGCCGCCAAGTTTTGTGCCGAGAAAATAAAATAAAGTTAGACAAACATCAAACGTTCAATCCTTTTCGGGGAATGTAATTCAATGTAATGAATGCAATGTAATGTAATGGCCATATACTAAATCTTGTTTCCGTTTTCTGATCACAATTCGCAAATAAATAAGAAACTTCTCCAGACTTGGGGATGAGAATGGGAATAATGAATGAGTCTTATTTTACTATCCCAGCCAAACTCGGACATATTACGAGTACACTCGTCGGTCATTTTATTGCTAGTATTTCTTAGTTGTATAAAATATTCATCAGAACTAAGCTATCCATACCAATTAGAAAAGTGGGAGACAACCAAACAACTGACTTGTTCGAGCCAGAAGATTTATTCTTACTTAAACTTATCTCGGCCCAATTTGTGATTGGTGTTTTAAGTAGCTTAACAAGAAACTTACAACAAGGAAGTCATTTCATCTCGTACAAATACAAATTTTGTAGTAGTTTAATTTTGAAGTTTTGTGAGCACGGAGTAAATGTAAAATCATCTTTGACAGCGATTTCTTAGTAACTCAACATCAAGCTGGAAAACTTTTCTTTGTAACATCAGACAGAATTGTTTGTTTCCAACTTGCTGAAGAAGATTGCAAAGAGAGTTTCTTTGATATAATGTCGTATCATTAAAATAATGAAGCTGCAGTAATAGCCTTCCGCCAGTTGCTTCTCGGCCCGTTATTTCAACAACATTACCAAGGAACAAGAAGCTAGCGAGTATTATAGTTTTGCATCATTATCCAACTTTTCGTGTTGGTTGAATCAGCTTGGTTCAGAATTTCAAAAATATAGGGAATCTGATATTTCTGGAGAAAGTAAACTTTTCTGGAAAAGAAAGCTTTGCATAAACCTGTCGGAATAAAACTTTTCTCGCCCGAAATGTGGCTGCGGACTAACAATAAGTAAACCTTGGCGAAAAATGTGGCCCAATTCTTACAACTTTCTTCCTCCGTACTATCGCCATTACACAATTTTAAAATGTGGTCTAGTTTTTGGGAAGAAAGTAAAATATTACAGTTTTTATTACGGTCCGCTTTTATCTTGGGATGTCATACTTAATACTTCCTTCATTCTACAAGTTGTTACTTATTACTGACAATGAGTACCGGAATAAGCTGTATTTTATTTTAGCTCTTTATCAACTTTACCACGCCACTACTTTCATTGCATTATTTTTGTCTATCTATTGTTTCCAACCGTGAATGTTTAGTCTAAGACGACTGCAGCTGAACTAGCACAACTAATTGTAGGAGAAAGTAAAAAACCAGACGTGTAAAAAGAAGGTAACAAAGTGTGGAGCATGATAAATTGATAGAAATTCAGCCCAGCCCACAAAACTTCCTTTTTTATTCCGTTCCATTCGTGTTCTTTCTGTTCTATTCTATTCTATTCTCTTTTCAAGAGCCGAGTTCCACTTTCTCTCTTATTTTTGCAAGATAAACAATCTTCCATGAACCAAGAGAAGTTGAAAATAAAGGAAAGGAAAACTCTAGAGTCCTCTCATCATTATCATAATTTCCATCCTAGTTCTTTGGGATTTTTGCCTAGTCCTATGTACTCCTCGTATCCGTCCATCTAGCCAAAAACTTTTTGCAAATTATTTTTTCACCAAAGAAAAGCACTTGTTCGCTTATCTACTCCTCGCAGACAGGACACAGTCAACAGTAAAGTCTTTTGGAGGGAATAAAGCTTTCACTTAAGAGAATTATGGTGGGTGTGTTAACTTCAAAACTTTATTACTCATCCATTTATTTGGTGCAAATAAATATACTTTCCGTCAGACATTGCTCAGTTATAAACCATTGTCGTAGCTAGTCATTCCTTCAAAATATGTCATTTTATGCGAGTCGTTGGAACTGCAAAAATTTCGCATCCGAAACGATGCTCCATTTTTATATTTGAAATTGGAAAAGTTACCAAAAAGTATGTTCTAGATATGAAGAAATAATGTGAACTGAATCGTACTAAACTCTTTTTTTCTTTATTTCATTCCAGGTTGAGCCGAGTCCCCCAAAACTTGCCACCCTCCCTCCATTCCCTCCATCTAGAAGCCAATCTCATCACAAACCTTTCGTCAATTGACTTTAAAAACTTACGAAATTTACAAGAGTTAAACCTTCACGGCAATAGGATCTCTTCCGTGCCATCATACGTATTCTCAGAGTTGGTCGGCCTAAAAAACTTAGACCTCCGTTCTAACGACATTGACGTGATTTATCGCCATGCTTTCTCCAACCTGAGTAAACTCCAGAGCTTGGATGTGTCCCAAAATCCTATCAAAGTGATTGTAACTGGTGCTTTCGACAACTTAGGGAAACTATCTTTGCTTCATTTATCCCGTTTGATGGAACCCATTGAATTTGACAGTACCTTATTTAGCCCGCTGGAAAAGTTGCAAATTCTTGAAGTAGAAGATTCGCCTCATTTTGCACAAAAACTCATTCAAGACTCGTCCATATCCCATTTCTCCTCTAACTTGAGAGAGCTAAATCTACAACGATGTGAGCTTCAGGATTTGAACCAAGTGTCCAACGCCTTGGTTCAGCTCAATCTTCAAGTCTTAAAACTGAGTGGAAATCCCTGGTCCTGCCACGATTTATATGGCTCTGCCATCCAAGAAGTGTTCCTAATGAACAGCCATAGTCTTGTAGATGAGCCAGTATGCGAACAGCCTCCCAATCTGAAAGGCGTCCTAGTTTCCTCTCTAAATTTCTCGGTAGTTATCCAAACTACGCAATCCACCCCGGAATTGGAGGAAGGCTCCGAGGAAAATTTACTAGATTTTACAGAACTGACCCCAGACTTGGTACTGGAGGAGGAGTCGGATCCAGAGGAGCAAATAGTACCAAGTTACAGTTCTACCAGTCTTGCCATCAGAAATGGTAGTGTGAGCCTTCATTCTCAGTTGCCTACTAGGATTTCCACTTCTTTAGACAAAGTGACAAATGCTCCGATGCTTACTAATTCTCCTGAGAATGCACCACATGCTTCTGATGCTGATGCTAATGTTAATCCGGTCAAATCTACTTCATTCTCGGGTTCAGTTTCATTCGTCCCTGCAGTCTCTGAGGCTGACGCTGGTGGTTCAATAAGTCCAACAACCAACATCAGAGACCGGAATGGACTTTCGCCATTCTCAAATCCTTCCGCTACTGGGCAGCTGGGACAGCTGGGACAGGACACAAAAAATTTGCGTAGAGTCGAGAAAACAGGGCAAAATCTTGTTTCCTTGTCAGAGTCCAATGTGAATGCGACAGTTGTGCCAATGTCGAGTGCCACTAAGATTTTCAACAAGGAGGCAAAAGGTAAGCAGTCGACCTAGTGAGGAAATGTTGTCGTAATGTTGAGTGCTTGTATGAAATGTGATCCGCTTGCTTTAAATTTTTTATTTAAAGTCCATTTCAACCCAGCTAACCAACAGTGTGAGTTAAGGCTTAGCTTAAAATTGAGCCTAAAATTTGGAGAAAGCAGGCAAGAAA
Organism: Folsomia manolachei; assembly: GCA_036491905.1. Lineage (NCBI taxonomy): Eukaryota > Metazoa > Arthropoda > Collembola > Entomobryomorpha > Isotomidae > Folsomia > Folsomia manolachei. Next base: position 14,030 of record JAAXNX010002204.1, read on the forward strand.
GTAAAATATCGTAATTCAGCCCCTGCTGGTTTTAACTAAACAATGAAGCTTGAGCTCAAATATTTTAAAATTGAGTAAAGCAGCACGACTCTTTTTTTTTACAGTATTTCACAATTCCCGACCCCTAGCCACCTGTCCTTTGATTACGGCATAAAGTTATAAAATTAGTTGAAAGCCATATAAAAAAGCGACCCTTAAAATAAAAAGTTATCACTAAACCCATCATAATTCCCGTCATAAACTTTATCATATCAATGATA
>JAAXNX010002205.1:0-14287 GCA_036491905.1 Folsomia manolachei
CATGTCAAATTGGTTGTTGTGAATGATTTGAACACTTTGTTAAACGCGTCAACAACAACCTACACTCTGGCTCGGGCTATATGATGCTGCACTGGAGGTTTTATTATTGGTTTTTTAACTGAAACTTTGCCAAATTAAAAAGGATTTGGAAAGATTAACAATTTTCTTGTCACTAATAAGAGGAATCGGGCCAATGCGCAAAAGGCTTGCAAAATATTTGCAGGTCACAAAAAACGAGTAGTTTTTAAATAACTTTAATTTGAACAAATGTTTTTGACTGTCTTTAATTTTTTAATTTTTTCGAAAAATTTAATAATTTAACCAGATAAATCAGTGTCGATAATCTGGAGTAAATTTGAATGGTCACAAAACTAAATGAATTGAATTCTTTAAACACCACACAAAGAGATTAGTTTTATGTCTACATTCATTAGAACTACGCAGGTTTAACGAACAAGACCAGCATCAAAAGGACAAGTTTTTCTCACACTACAACCAGGGCCACAACTGTTTCGAGCTCCCTAACGCAATCACGCCCTTCCCGGAATTCGACCTCAAGCCGCGATTCATCATTACCTACAGACAATAAAGCATGTTTAATTTAAATTAATTGTTGAGCGAGTACAAACTTATTTTCTTACAAGCTCCACACACTAATAGCGTGCAAAAAAGAGGGCAAAAATAATACGCGACATTTTCAAAGGCAATTTTCAGGATTTTATTTTATTCTCGTACTTCGATGGCAGATGACTATATTATGGTCATTCCTAAACAGCAAGGATTACTTTTATACTGGAACTTAATGGGTAGATAATTTTAGTGAAATTTACCTAGTAAAAACGACAAGTTTTTTAGATAATTAGTGAGAGTGGACTAGTATTTCCAAGAAACCAGCAGGTAAAATTCATATCAGTTCTTTAATTAGGCTTTAATTAGGTATTTGCTTATGCATTTTAATTGACGCCGTACTGATAGGATATTGTTACTGAAATTGTAACATCGAAATCTTGTATTTCATATGAAATATGGTAAAGTGACATTTACTCACTAACAACATCCGTCACGAACTAAATTTATTATTTTATTCATTCAATCCGGAGGTAGTCTAATCATCATTTCCGTCGATTTCAAAGAATAATAATGCCCTTGAAAATGCAGCCATTGAAGTCCCTTCCTATACTCGGTTGTACTACTGGTTTTATACATTCCATTTAAATTGGACTGTAATTTTGAAATAAAATAAAAAAAGTTAAAATTTATGAATTTTTGAAAAATGTTAAAAATATGCAAACTTACATGAAGACAACTCTCAAACCACCACCCTCCTTCGTACCTTCTGGCACAATTGCCCTTGTTCCAAGAATCATTATCACTATCAATCGTACTGAACCGTGCCTCGTTATGCCGTTTTAAAGAGTCACCTTCATAAAAAGCATAACAATCTCTCATCCTTTCTCACTTCGTCTCAGTTAGCTCACCTGCCGTCCCAGAGTAGCCGGTAACCTTCATCCTATACCGGTCATAGCGGTCATTTACCGTGAATGCCGTATATCTTGCGTATCTCTGGTTACCATTCCAGTCCCACATAATTATTTTTAGCTCACTCGCCCCAAGTTTGGAAGTTAGCTCATGAATTGCTTTTAGCCCGATCCAAAAATCTCCGTGGAAATCCCCAAATCCATTCTCATATTCTCCATACGTTCGGTTGAAATCTTCTCGGAGGAGTTCGTCTGAAAATCCGCGTCTCTGGATTATTATCCAGCCGCCTTTCTTAATGGGGAGCTGGATGAGAATGAAAACAAATTAAATGGGGAGAATTGCATTTTTTTGAGGATTTTTTTACCGTATCAAACGAATCAAGCGCCGGTAGTTCCGTCCTAGATAAAGAAACATTTCCTGGCGCTGGTGGCTGTGGATCTGAAATAATAAAGTTACTAAGACATTAGTAAGTTGGAAAATATGAGTGACAATGAATTTACCAGTGGTAAGTACAGCGCCGCTTGTGGAGTGCAAATAAACGATGGATAAACTCAAAATGAGCAAATATTTGTGAAAATGCATTGGCAATTTAGTGTATGCCCGGATGCGAATATTTTGAACCAAAACTACATTTCAGTTTGACTCAGACCTTTTATAAAATACCTAATTTACTCAATTATTCACAATTGGACAGAAATAAGTTGTGGTGCTGACTTTCTATTAATTTGCATAGCATACTTTCAAATTCTGGCATTGTATCGTATTCACACTTCTGAAGTGAGTAGTTGTAGGCAGTTCTGGTATTCACCTTCCGAGTTGTAAAATTACACGCTATGAAATTTCCATATTTTCAGAAGTCTGATCAATGTCTGTTAATTTTAGTGGTGAAAATGAAAGCCTATTATTATACAAAATCCTTATCACTTTATTAATAAGGGATAAAACATATTTGTGGAAAAACTGCGTACATGCGTTTGTTGACTTGTAGAAAATATTTGTGTGTCTGTAACGGCTGTTGTAACCAATTTTAAAGTCATACTTGTTTAAAATTCGATTGTGAGTCAAAAAGACAATGGGAATACATTTTAAGCTTTCTCATGAAAATGTGAAGTTTTATACATATTTATGTGACAGTTGATAGGGCGAAATTAGATCCAGGAAGGTTTTTAGTCCTGCAATTTAGAGAATATAATATCACAAAGAAACCAGCATTTCATAACTGCCATAGAATTTTATGACACGGTCCGTGTCACACGGAGTACTTTTATGATTGCATTTATTGGCAATTCATACTTAGTGTAAGCAAGTTTGTGTCCAGCGTGCAATGATGGAACTACACGAACAAATAATAAATCTTTTGTAACTATCTTTGAATACAAATATTGCGACAAATTTATATTACTCTGCGATTTATGATTGATTTTCTACTTGCATAACTTGATTACTATTTAAAGCTGAATAAAATGAAACAAAAAGTAACACTTTATATTTTAGAAATGTCATGATAATTATGAAGTGATGATCAGTTTACAAAAACTGGCCACACCAATCAGACAGGCATTGATAACAAGCCGTGGCGTGATTTTCGTTGCATACCGTCAGTTCTTGTAACCAATCAATGAATTGTTCCTTATTTTTCTTGAATACCAGAAATTGACCGAGAACGACGTAAGCCTTATTCTTTTTATCCTTTGCTGTCCAATCTAGAACCATAAATCTTCCCGATTCTAGCTAATTCCGTGACGATTTGTCTTCCATGGATTCGGAGGAAAATTTCCTTTTGCTTTTGAGATGTTGACGAAGTCCTGATAAATAGAAAAAGCTATATTTAACGGACTTTTAATTAGTTACTGGAATTTGTTTCAGGTCAGCGACAATGATGACAAAGGAATGGGTGGCTAAGAGTGACTAAAACTTAGGAGAATAAACAAAAAGGATTTATTCCGAGTAACAAAGAGTTACTAAGCACCAGGGAATGGCAAGAAATCAAATTTTCACTGCAAGTTGCAAACAATGCAAATAATGCAAGAAATGCAAATATTGCAATATTTTGCAATTATTGCTCGAAATATCGTTTGGGGCAAAATGTACTTTCAAACAAAGAGTGTTACACACCAGGAGTACATCATTTCAGTGGTTGAAATTTCCAAATCGGATAAACTATGCCCAAGATATTAACAAAATACCCTAAATTTGAGTATTTAAATAATGATATCTAATAAAACGCTAACAAAATTATGTAAAACAATGGCATTGTTCTATAACGTAACTACCCTGTGACGTTTCAAACCATTAACGAATGAATACAAAATAAATCAAACTCAACATTTTGCTGGGGGTTTGTAATTATTAAAATATGTTTAAATATACAATGAAAGAAATGAAAAAAACCTCTTTCATATTTCCTTACTGCTGCTTGCAACGTCATATTTAATACCCCCTAATACGATTAGCTAGGAAAAAGTCAAGTTTTTTCAAAATGGACGTACCATACACCACAATTTGCGCAATTGCATGAGGAATAAGAATCCGTAACCATCATATTGAAATCCGGCCATTGATTTTGCACAAATCCCAAAAAACCGCAAAAAAATGGCAAATTATGGCAAAAAATGAAATTGCTTCAATCTGGTCATACGATAGCTCAAAATCTTCGTCTTGGAGAGTACTTCACTAATCTGTATAGAAAACCCCCAAATCCCCCCATAGGTTTTACACAAATCGCAAAAAACCCAAATTTTGCAAAATGTGCGAAAATTTTGTCGTTTGTGGTCACGCCATGTTTATGAAATACAGCAAATCTACCAAATTCGTTTAAATTGTTACAAATTGAAATTGCTTCATAATTACATAAATAAGATATACAAGAAATTTTTTTTGCGATGCTGATTGACGGAGCATGCGTAGGTCTTGTCAAAATGTTCTTCCTGCATTTATATGAAGTAAAGGCATGTTGGTGTTACCGGAAATGATGTTGAAATGGAAGGCTTCTGACCAGAAATAAAAGAACAGACAGACGGACGGCCAGGGGTACAGAAGCTATTCGCCACTGGCTCGGGCTAAAAAAACATGTTGAATCCATTCTGCACAGCATTGATTTGGGAGCTGGTTTGTGTTTTTGAAATGATATAATGGAACAAATAAACGACAATCAAGTTTTTATTATTGAACTCATCCACTTCAACTACGTAGTACACATTTATTTACGTTTACTTATGTAAGTCTTATCAAACCCGAGACCTTCTTTTTTACAACAGTCTCCCACAAACTGATCTTCAGCCCCGTCAGTCACCGTGCATTTGGCAATGCTTTCGTGAACGACAGTTTCAACCGGTACTTCTTTGCAACATTTGCCTGTAATTGTGTTCAATTCTTCAGGAGTCTTTTCGCCTGTGCAGGAGATTCCGTCCTTGGAAGAAACAGGCAGAGTACCTAAAGCCAAGATGAAGCAAATCCCACAAAAAATCCGAGAAGGATTCATATTTTTTGTAAAATTTAAACTACGTTGTAATTCACAATAACAGTTTTTTGAAGTATTTAATTTCATTTAAACCTTTAACGCTTTAAACAAAAACCCAGTTGTGAGTTCACAGGATGGTGGAAACCAATGGAATGAAATATAGTTCTGAAAATAATTGCACGAGTTACAGTCAACTGACCTTGAAGGTTAAAATATTACGGAGTGCTTGGCATTGTTTTAATGCAAAAAAAATTGGTTGGAGAAACAATGGGCAATGAATTACAGTTTGATTAAAAGGTAACGGAAACTCTTAAAAGCAGTCAAATGGGCAATGTTGCACTGTGGCAAATTCCAGTTGGCAAAAAATTGAAAACTGTAGGCGAACTTCGGCAAAAATTAAATATACGGCTTTTTGGGTATTTGTTGAAACCCACCCCGACCAACTCCAAATTTTGAAAAATAAATATGGCAGACACTTTCGGGTTTTGTGAAGCTGCACAAGAGGTTTTTATTTCAATGAGTTTTGTAGTGTTGTTTATTCTTTTGTCTCACAAACTGGCTAGAGTATCTTCACAAATTGAACAGATTTGAATATATTCAACGTCACGAACTGTCCAGTGCTGAAACTTATTATCGTATACAATAGTCTCGAATGTTGGTTAACCATGGCACGTCATGGGAATACTCGAACAATAATGAGTTTGTGGAAAAAAGGCAATAATAAACTTCCATAAATATTCGAGCATCTCATATTGGGTGGTTTATCCCAATGGCCTTATTTTAGTAATGGGCAAGTTGTCTGAGACACCGTAATTCAAAAACCAACATACTTACGAAGTGACTAACAATCAGCAGTTATAGGTAATTTAGTTAAACGGTGGAAAGCTCAAAAATTTCATGAATGTTTTGCTACAAGTTGTAGTTTAAAATTTGTATTTGAAGCATTTATTTTATTCGTCATTTTTAGAAGTTATCAAAAGTGCTACAATTTTGTAGTATTGACGGAAACCAATTTCTCTTCAGAGGAAATGTGGAGTATCTGATAAAATAAGCATTTGGTTAGTTCTATAAAAATTCGGATAAATATCATAGACCTTTTCCTCGTCACTGAAGGCTAGTGGGTCTCTGAAAAAGTTGACATTAATTTAGTGCAATTTCTTAAACAACAATTATCAAAAATTATATATTTATAAAATCAAAGAATGGTATAGAATATTATAGCGTCGCTGGGTCAAGGCGTCGCCCAGAATTTTGACGCCCCCATGGTTCCCAAGCATGTTTTGGGTTGAGGAAAACAGTGAATTTCCAGTAGAAAATTGTAAGATGGGATGATGGCGACGGTGTGAGTGATTTTATGCATACAAATGATTTTAAAATCAATTAGTTCTAAAATTCTTTTATTTTATTTAAGTTGCGTTTGTGAATTATTTTTTATTGAGGTAGCCATCCTCCAGGAACAGTTCTGAGAGGTACTGCATCCGAGCAAAGGCCAGGAAAACTTGTTCCAATGTAGTCTCCGAGAATGAATAGTCCTCGATCAGGGTGGGATATTTGGTCTTGATCTCCTCCATCTTGGAAAATAGGACATCCCAGGGAACAGTTGGGTCCTAGTAGCTGACTTCTTTTAAAATAATACGAATTGTCGTCACTACAGCGAAAATGATATCATCGGAACATGATCAATTCAATAATTCAGAGATTGAGAAAATGACTAAAATGTACAAATACACATAGTCATTTTTTATGTACTTATCTGGAAATCGGCGATGAACAATAAAAGTTTTAAATAATAAGGACGCGAAAGTAAGAGAAATGTCATTTTATTCTTTACCCAACCGCAGAGCATCATTTAATTAATTTTATAAGGACAAATAATTTACGTGATTCACAACCTCAAGAATGTCACATGTTTATTTCAAGGATTTCCGGAGATGTTGCTAGAGTCAAACGCAAACCAGTTCAAGAAAGTTAGAAACAAGCCGCTAGCTAATTTCTAACCTAACAAATGTTGTATTATGTGCCCTACATAAAATTAAAATGCTCAATTAATAACATATCTATAAGACTGCTCCAGTAATCTATCTTTTCACTGACCTCACTTATCGACTTAGATAACTGGTAAATTCCAACTTATCTCCAAATATTTAATAAACATACATTGGTTTCTAAGTATAAATTTATAACTTTGTTTCTTAAATAGTTATGATAATAATAAATCCATGCTTTTTTACACAATAGTAACGTCTATATATGTCCACCACGGACTTCAGAACACATATAATACTTAACCTTCGGCTACTAATTTAAAAGCACGGTTCACTCCGGCTTGTATGCACATTTTCAAAGGAACTTTAACCTCTTTTATGAAAAGTACCAGAGCAGCCAATACCATGCCCAGAAACAAGTTAAGAGGAACGCCAACCTGTTCCAGTGTCGTGGCTTCTTCATCACTTGGCTTCCTCTTAATTGCGGTACTGGTTTTTTTATTCATATTTCTAAACGCAGCAGTAAATACCAGCTGAGGTACAGTGACCCAAGTATTTCTACTCCACCTCTGATAAATCCCTCCCTCCACCAAGGAGGTTAATCCCGGCGCAAAGATATCTACAAATAAGTTATTCTTCACAAACCAAATACTGCGCATGGTATAGAAATTCATGAAATTATGAGCCCTGGCTGGTTTATATTTCCCAAAAAGCAGCAAACAATGACGAAACGGTTCCAAAATGTCGGAATGGTCGACAACCGCGAAAATTGTGCCATTTCCCGCAACAAACCTCGTAGTGTTGGAGTTCCAAGTAATTGCAGACGTCGAAAGATTCCAGCCCACTTTGAAAGGTGAACTTGACTCATAATGGACTAAGTTCAGGAGCTTCGTATACGTTTCCCGGATTCGACTGCGAGGATCCTCATCTTTCAGTAAGTCTGGAATTACACTATTCGTCAGAATAGTTCGAGCCAGGATTACCGAGTCTGAAATAAACATTTCACGAGTCAGCGTAAGAATTGGGATTCCTGCCTCTTTTTCAACCAGTTCCTCCATGTTTTGTGGGGTATTGGGTTCCACCTTGAAAGACAAATCATTTCAAACATTTCCAGTATTTTAATATGTTCCAACTTTACCTGAACTGTGAGATAGGAGTACATGTCACCCTTGTAGAAGTTGATGATAAACATTCCAAACAGGAGCCACGTTCCCATAGCAACCAACCAATCCCTTTTCCTCTCATGTTTGCCCCGTTTACAGCTCCTGGACTGTAATGGCTCCGCTGATTGCTCAAACAGGGTTAGTAGTAGCCAACTCATCCCATTGAAGAGACTATTGATCCTTTCTCCCTCCACTGGATATTGGATAATCCAAAATAAAACCACTGGTTGCCATGGTAACAGAGAGTCCTATCCATGTCATCCAATCCAAGGGAAGGAACAGTCCTTGAATAGAACTCTTTCTTGCCGCCCGAGTTGGGATAAATACCTGAAAAGTGTAGTCTCGATACGTGGTCCCAACACCGATCCAAACAAATGGAGCAGTTGCTTCTAAAAGCAGCTCGTTGACTTGTTCTCGATTTCCCCATCCGGACAAGGCGTACCCAAGTATTTCATCGGTATGAGTTTGACCTGAATAGATTTGTATGCTGTAGTTATACCGCTGACTGAGGGTTTTGCAGACGCAAATAGTATGTTCGGCAGATTTTCTCCCGCCAGATGAGGTACAAAGTTTTTTGAAAGATCCCCGGGCTCCGTTATGCATAACTGGGGCAGAATTGAGATTTTTGTGAATTTGTTTCCAAAATAGCCGCAGCAACTGAAGACTTTGCAGTTGGGCCGCAGCTAATTTTATGGCTTGTGAAGAACATGTTTTACAAAAGAAAAATGACTCAGAGTGCGTCATAATAAGGTACAGACTTCTAACGGAGAAAGAGTGGGAAGAGCGGGCCAAAAATGAGAAATGAGATTGGTTCCAGGACAAATTGAAATCTTGAAAAATAATGAAATCCGGCGATTCTCTGTATTCTCCGAGTCCTCGGAGAACTCCGGATATTGAGGAGTTTGGCCAGGAACTGTTATTTTCTGGAAATCTTGAGAGTCCAGAAAAATCAAGAAGCAGGATGTGGCAGGGATTGCGAATCGAGCGGAATCGAAACTTGAAGAGGTCAGAAATACTCCGGTTTTGTATTTGAGACTCATTTTCGGGTACTATAAAGTAGCGATGATTCCTGAAACGGAGTTCCTCTAAATTTTCCAGGATTATTGGATTTCCTTGAGACACAATGTAATGATCCGCCAGTGACCAAGGGGGTGAGAAAAATTCAGCCGAGTGGTTTCGGAAAATTTGAATTGTGCATAAGGCAAAAATGTGGACTAGTGGGTGTGGCAACATTTTTTGCTATTTTAAAGCCTTATAAATGTCCAAGACTCTTTTAGATTCTGGCACGAGTATAGCATTGTCTCTGGGTGGTCGGAGTAATTCATGTTCCACCGGAAACTGTGCTATTTAAAAAGAAAATGAGGTTTTAATATAATTGTAGGTTAACTACTTTACCCTGTCATTAACATGGTGCACATAAAATATTAAATAGCACTGAGCCAATTCAAGCACGGGATATATTTTACTTTTCAAGCAAGAAACAAATTAACTGTGCGTGGAACTACTTTGACGGTCAGATTAAAAGGACACAACAAAAGACCGATGGGCACAAAATATATTAACATCAAGCTTCGCACGACGTTGAATGCAAAACAAGTGAGGATTTCAATTCCACACAATGAAAGAGCTTTGACATGTGTAGCAGAAATATCATTTTATTTTATTACAAGTAAACATCCTCAGCATTGTTACAGGTTTGTGATTTTGTAGTAAAGATGAGGGAAGCTGGATAATGCCTAAAAACAGAAAATGCAAAACAATATATTTCAGAGTTCTTATTTTCGTCTTGTTTAAATCAAACTTAAAATATTACCTTTTAAAGATCAATATACCAAATGCTATTAGTTAGCCGATGGCCAATTTCTTCATAATCATTAATCTGACCCCCAAAGAAATAAATCCTGTTCAACTTGTCCACATAAACCGCCGTCGGAGCCCGATAATACCAGTAGCGGCCTCCCACAGGAATGCCCTCAATAGTTAGCAACTCCCACTCAAACGTGGCACTGTTAAATTTGATGATTCCATTTGTAGGAAGAACAGTCCTCCAATATCCTCCCAGAATGTAGGCTTCTTCTCCCACCTTAACAGCCGCAGAGTCTCCCAACATCCCCGGAAAATAATGATCCGTAGTTATAACCTCGAAGGTATCCAGATTAAGTGTGTAAATCGGGTAGCGCTGGTTTTCGCCGACACTGATGATGCCAAAAATGTAGGCCATGTTACCGAAGACAAGGACGCTTTTTCTGGTGATATTGAGTGTGATATCAGGCATCTGGTTCCAGGCATGGTTTCCCATATCAAAAGTTGCAACTGATTTACCGGATAATATGTAAGCTAGATTTAAATCTTCCGCGTAGCGAACTATGGAAGCGTCGTAAAGGCTCACGGGTGAAGTCGAGCCAACCGTGGAACTGTTCTGGTTTCCTGGATCGTAAGTGTGAACGGCTCTATCTACGCTGCCGAAATAGAAGACTTGGTCACCATTTGTTGGTAGGTGAGCGCCGGACCGGGTTTGTCCACGATTTGGCAACTGTCCAGCCGAGGTTAAGGTACCGTTTGAAATTGAAAACTTTGAAACTCGGGAAAATTCTATGTCTTCATCCCGGCCACCAAAAAGGTAGATGGAGTCGTCCCCGTCATAGTAGGAAGCCATGGAATAGGATGAGGAAGGTAGTCTCGCGGTTAAATGTGTGGCTACCAAGGTTTGTCCGAGAGACGGGATAAAACCCGTGGCAAAAAAGAAAAGGAGGTGCACAGGCTGCATTTCGGGATGGTGATGGTTGTCTGGTGGATAACGAACTGGACTGAAAAACATTTATATCGAAATTATTAGCATTTGGTAACCTTATCATATAATTATTGCCAGTTAATGATTACGAGTTGTTAACGGGAAAACCATGTATGTTGGTGTCACAGATTTGAGTGACACCAATATAGGATTCCCAGATAAACATTTATCGGACCACATTCGCACTTTGCTCATCTGTCCGCAGGTTGATAATCTACACACTACTCGTATTTAATGACTGCCAATAATCAATCAATTTTTATTTCAACCTATATTAAACAAATTCAAGAATCATTTAAATGTCATTAATAAGTTAATCAACCATGACGCAATAACCGAAAAGTTCTGCAAATTCGAGGACGACGTTGAACTTGATGGACTTAGATTTGAACCTGGTTTCGTTCAGCCTCGAAATCAAAGTCCGGATTGGGCTCATCAAAACAATCTAACAGTAAAATTCCAAAGATTTCCACAACATCAGTGACTAATTATCAGTGAATATCTCTGGCAGCTTTTTGCATATTTACCATGAAATTCCGTGTCACAATGTTCCACAACACTTGCAATCTTCATCCAACCTCTGACAGAGCTACAAAATAATCAAACTAATAAGGTATGAAAATGCACTGGAATTGGCGATAATTCATCCTGGCGATAATTTGGTCCAAATTGGAACTGGTTTAGGCAAAAAATAAATAAATTTGACTTCATGATGATGATGAGCGATTGAACCTCCTTCTAAATAGTCAGTTCAACTCACAATTTGTCCTTTTAAATAGAAGAATGCATTGACCAACGCCGTATTTATGGTCCGGTTTCCTCTAGGGATTGGTTCTTTGTTGTATTTTTCATAGAAATGCCTCTCATCCATGTAATAGCCCAGAATGGAAGTAATTTTTTAATATTAAGTCTCTCCTTGTTGGCAAAAGAACAGCACAATTCATTCTATTATTTGGGTGAAGTGAGGAAATCAAATAGTCAGTTGCGTATTAAAGGAGGGGAAAGTGAAAGTGGTCGAGTAAAATACCCGGGTATTCCCCGGCAAGCTGTGCAAACTTTAGTGATGCTGATATTTGAGGAACTACCACAAGCTGGCCCAGCTTAGCTGGGATATGATCATACCCGGGTGACTACCCGGATATTCTACTTTCTCCTAGTCCAAATCCTTGAATATACAGCTACTTAGAATTTATTGCCTTTCTTCCAATAATGGACAAGGAATTAGTTCTGTTGTCAAGTGACATTAAAGAAGTTATTCGTCAAAAGTGTTGTAACGATCGTATCTTATATGAGAGAGAGAATTTCAGATTCCTTATCTCAGTAAAGTATTGGTTGGATTTATACAGAAATTACACTCCTACCTATGTCATACTCCCATATGTGGAAGGACAAGTTGTGAGTAACCATGCTTAAAACTAAGACATACATTTAATTTAATTAAGTCTGGATTAATCCGCAGTATTCAATTTGGACCAGATTTCCAAGAAGATGAGTCCAATTCTAGTGAATTTGTCTACCTTCCCGAACATTGGAACACTTTCAAAATTCCGCCTTACTTCAAGATTACAGAGATTACAGTAGAATACATTCTGTACCTGCACCGAGGGAAACTTCCTTCTCAACAGTATTGAAGTTGGAATTTTAACAACTAAAAATTTAGACATTTGCTAACTTCACCTTTTGTCGTTTAGCCAGTGGAAGAAGTAGAAGAAGAATCCGGGTTTCTTAGAAGATTCTTTAAAAGGAATACAAAAATACTCCGCAACCATAGGGTCGTCAAAACTGGGGCCACTTTAAAGGTTGGAGACATTTTAGAAATACCTTATCCCAGGACAAGGGAAGAAAGAACGGAATGGGGTTGCAGGCTGGTGAATATGTCCAGGGAAAAGAAAGGTATACAAGCACTTTGGAATAGAAAGAAACCTCTCAAATTCCGGTTTACTGTAAGTTAAACTAGTTCCTAAAATAAATTCGGGCAAAAGAAATGACATCATGGTTTTGTAGGAAAGACGGCGTCCAAAATCAAGGTGGACAGTCAGAATCCCAATGCGGACTTCACCAGCCATTGGACAAGTTTTAGGAAATCCATATGCAAGTCAACTAATTTCTTATTTTTTAAATTTTATCCATAATTCCTATATATTGGATTTCCGACTAAACTTGTAATTTCTTGATTTTTTCCAGATTCTCTCCAAAATATTCGAGCATCTCTCCATCCCAAGTTTGAAGTCAGTCCGTCTCGTGTCCCGTTTTTGGGCGGATGAGTCCCTTACCCCTTTTAAATCTGGGGCAGCATCCACTCTACGAATCTCGGATTACCACGATCCAGTCCAATCTATGACATTCCTCCGCTACCTCCGGGACATGAAGGATTTTGGACCCCATTCCAATTGGAAGCTTGACTTCCGATCACCTCATTTATGTATGATATCCGAACCCGAGAAATTTAAGTATGACTCCGCCAAATTCCTGACTTCTCCCTCTCTCCATTTCAAACGGATCTCAATTTATTGGGGACTCGACTCCGTTGATTTGGGAAGAAAGTATTCCATAAATCCCTTTGTGTCCGACTTGCTGGAGTCGAAACTTTCCAAAGATATTGAACAACTCGAGATGACGGTGCAATTTAAAACTCTTCCATTTCTGGGAGGTTGCTGTGGTTTAAGATTATTTATGGCACCAGAACCCTGGACACCTTTGCCCAAGTTGCACTCAGTGGCACTAGGATTTGAGTGGACCACCGAGAAAATAGATTTGGAGCCTTGCGAAGAAGTGGCACGGTGGCTGCTGGCATGGTGTCAGAGAGTTAAAAGTATTTCATTAACATCCCAGAAATCTCGGTGGAATACCCTGATTCTGGAGGAGATGACGATGTACTCAAGGTCGGAGGGTGGATTCTTGAATTTGAATGAAATTAAGGTCAGCAGAATTAATAGGAAGGGACTGACTCTGCTTCAAGAATTGGGAGGAGATGGATGGCTGAGGAAAATAAAGGTGGATGGGTTTGACGGGGATTGTGAGGCGATGGAGCTGGATAAGTTGTTACAGAAGCATGCCAATGTCTTGGAGGAGGTCATTTTGCATGTGCCACCTTCGTGGGAAAGTTATCCGTTCCCTCTTTTTCCTTCTTGTAAAAAACCGGTGTTAAGAATTAAGGAATTGTAAAGAGTAACTTTAGGTCGAATGGTTGCGAACTTACACAATTTTATAAATTGTTAGTCCCTGATAATTACGAAATCCTGCTGAATGCTGATCTAGTCAAATTTTAATATTATTTTTTACATTACAAACTCTGTTATATTATGATTTTGTGATAATATTTTATTCGTTGGCAGTTATTTTTTTTACTTAATTGGAAAGTTTTTATTGTAATAATATAAGTATAAAAGCTTAACCAAGGCCCCTTAAG
>JAAXNX010002206.1:0-14282 GCA_036491905.1 Folsomia manolachei
TCTAATCATAATTTATGGTTTTTGTAGGTTGTTTTGCTGGACGAGCCGAGTAGTGGGTTAGACGTTGGAGCCCGAAGAAGGTAATTGTATATTTTTTTAAATTTATCATCGTGAAAAATGTCCATATCACACAATGAATTGTGCTGGCTTTTGCATGTGATGGCAGTTTATTCTAACGGATTCGATAAGCTATTAAGAATTTAAAACTTTATTTATTGCGAATTTCCAGCATTTGGGATCTAATTCAAAGTGAGAAAGTTGGTCGCACCATCATCCTTTGCACTCATTATATGGTATGAAAAATATGAATAGTTCTTTAAAATGAAAATTGATTCAAGCTCATGCAAAATTGTTTCCAAATAAAAATGCAGGATGAAGCTGATGTTCTAGCAGGTAATTTACTGTCACTAACACTTAACTAACACTTTGAAGACCACAACCACATTTTGCAAACGCACATCGTTTTTTGTTCTTCAGACAGGATAGCAATCATGGCAGAGGGCGAGTTGCAGTGTTGTGGGACATCGCTGTTTTTGGTTTGTAAAAGAAAAAGAAATTACTTTATTTTGCTATAATTTTTTATTTTAATTTTAATATTTTTTTTTCCAGAAAAAGAAATACGGTAAAAATACTTCATCAAATGTTGGCTAAAGAAGGTACTTTAATATTTACACTTACTTTCTTTGTAGGATGTGGATATCACTTGGTTATTGTGAAGGATAATATAAAATGCAACGTGGAAAAGATCACGAACATCCTAAGATCTAAACTAGTGGATGTTGAGGAAGAACAAAATGTGGGGGCAGAACTCAGCTACGCCCTTCCCGATAACAAATCTCACTTGTTTGCAGAAGTATTTGGTGAGTTGGAGGAACGCAAGGTTGAATTAGGAATTGCCAGTTATGGAGCCAGTATTACAACAATGGAAGAAGTTTTCATGAGGTAA
This sequence comes from Folsomia manolachei, assembly GCA_036491905.1. Lineage (NCBI taxonomy): Eukaryota > Metazoa > Arthropoda > Collembola > Entomobryomorpha > Isotomidae > Folsomia > Folsomia manolachei. Next base: position 947 of record JAAXNX010002206.1, read on the forward strand.
ATAACTTTGGGATGTACATTTCTTATCTCGTTGAACGAATTTCGATAATCATGAAAAATTTCTAGAGTTGGGCAGCTGCTCTTTGATAATGACAAACGAGAATCGAATGACAGTTTACCGAAAATGGAACAAACCACACAAAAAAGCATCACTGGCAAGAATCCTTCGAATAAGAAAAGTTTTAAAAGGCAACAATCTGAGGATGTACAATTGAATGTGGATGTGACATTTTTAAATGGTTCCAAAATGAGTTTGAGTCCAAAGTCGGATACAACAGAAAGAAATGACTACAACAGTGATGATGTCCCACACAATACTGGAATCACTTTAAGACTTCAACAGTTTTGGGCTATGATGTGCAAAAAAGTTATATTCACAAAGAGGAAATATGGGTTGTTACTGGGTCAGGTGAGTTTGAAACGCAAAATTGAATGACCTAAAGTGAGACATCAAGAATTCAACCAATTCTTAAAACCTAAATTAATGTATTTAGATTGCCATCTGTGTGATATATCCGTCCACGGTACTACTCATTATGACGACAATTCCAGGTACACTTGACTAAATTAATGATTATGCAATGAAAATTACAATTATTAACTTTGATTTTAAAGGGTTGTATGATCCAACTCCGCGTCCCATCATTATGGAGGTATTATTACATCGTGTATTTACTCCTGTTGCATGCAAAGCTGCATTTGTTTCAATTCGCTAGAATAACTTCATAACTTCAATCATATTTTTGTATTAATCTCAGGACTACGAGAACTTTGGTCACACCGTAACTACAATCCATTGTCCCGATGAAAGCCCAGTTTGTCAGGGATATAAAAAGTACTTAGGCTCAAAACAAAAAGTAGTTCTTCAAACTCCGGAAAATGGAACAGCAGAAGAGGACATTTTGCGAATAGTACAATCATTTCCCATTTTTGAAACTTTTTTATGCTATTGCTATTTTAAAATTAAGAGTTGTTACTTATTATTGTTCTATCCATTGCAGGCCGAGAAAGACGTTACCCGAGTAAACTTCAAGTATTTTATTGGATTCGAAGAAAATGTCACCGACCAAACTACCGAACTAATTGGACTTTTCAATAATCAACCCCTTCACACGCCCCCGCTATCTCTAAATTTCATCACCAATGGAATTTTGAATTCATTACCATCTTACAACAACACGACAGCCCCTTTCCAAATACAAGTCACCAATCATCCATTTGGATATGGTGCAAATTTTGAGGAATTGGGGTCATATTTTACAATAGGTTTCCAGGTATTGATTTTACTATTACTATTGATGATTGATTACTTACTCATGACTTGCACCCATTTACATTACAATAATTTAAGGTCGGGTTGCACTATGCTCTCGCATTAGGTAGGTGATCTAGTAATGACGATAGCAAAGATACCATTATAACCATTTAACACAAAATAATAATAATGCTAGGCTTCATGGTCGCAGTCTACACCATTTTCCCTATTAAAGAACGGAACATTAGGTCGAAGCACTTGCAATTCGTTTCTGGAGTCAACTTTGTAGTTTTCTGGGTTTCGAATTTTCTGGTGGATCTGGCCACATATTTCCTACCATGCCTAACAATGCACTTGATCTTGATTGGATTTCAAGTTCAAGACTTTTACAGCGTCACGGTCCAGTTGTATTTGCTCCTCCTCTTTTATTGCTATGCATTCGCCGTCTTCCCAATGCTGTACTTGAGCTCACTTTATTTCCGAATTTCGTCCTCGGGTTTAGTGGGAATGGGGGTCTTCAACGTGTTGACCGGTGAGTAGTTGCAAAATTCCAATTTACAAAATGGGCGAAATAATCAAACTAAAACTGTATATAGGTTACGCAACGCTTTTTGTTGGCAACATTGTGAGCAATCCTGAACTGGACAAGGACAGCTTGGCTACGATTCTGCACAGAATATTTTTAATATTTCCGACATATGCGCTGGGAAAGGGGATTACTCAAATTAGTCTGAATTATCAAGTTGGAAAGGCCTGCGACATTGCATTTTTAGAACTGCTATGTGAGACTCCACCAGATAAGAAATCCTACTTGAATTGGTGTTGTACGAAGTGTAAGTATAGGTTTTAGATAGATGTGCAAATGGTAATTAAAAGTAATAATTTACATGGTTCTACAGTAAAACCCAATTACTTGGACTGGGAGGAACTTGGAATTGGAAAGAATCTCGTGTATCTCGTTGTCTTTGGCTTGACGTGTTGGATTCTTCTTCTCATCATTGATTCCGGATTATTTTCCAGCACATTTGCCAGATTTAAGAAAAAGATTGAGCACATTGGATTCAAATCCAAATCTCAGAACGGCTCTGAAGAAAGCAAAAGTTTTGGTAATGAAGACGAGGATGTCAAAAATGAGCGGAGGCGAATTGAGAATACTAACATGGAGCAGTTATCCGTCACGGATAACTTAATTATACGGTATGAAATATCTTACAAGTATTCCTTGTTGTGTCACAATTGCTTATCAGTTAATATAAATTCAGTACTGTTGAAAATAAACTTCTTACAATTACAGCGACCTCACAAAAATATTTCCCAACCGAACCCTTGCCGTGGACTGCCTCAGCCTCGGAATAAAAAAGGGGGAATGTTTTGGCCTTCTGGGAGCCAATGGGTAATACAATCTATAAATATTATGTTTTAAATACAGCAGTTTTAACCAAGAACTTATAATCAGGGCCGGGAAAACATCAACGTTCCAAATGCTCACGGGTGAACTGGATGTGACGAGTGGTGACGCCTTCGTTTATGGGCATGGGATACGTACAGAGATTCAAAAGGCTCATATGAATATGGGTTATTGTCCTCAGGTCAGAGTTGTACTCATTCTCACCAATAACAAAAAATGTCCTTCTCAGTCTCATTTCACTATTGCATGTTGTAGATTAATTTGTCATTTGAATCAAATTTTTAGACAGACTCACTTATTGATGAAATGACTGGGAGAGAAACACTCTGGATGTATGCAAGATTAAGAGGAATCCCGGAAAGAAAAATTCATAAAGTGATAACAAAATTAGCGGACGATCTTTTATTCACCGAGTTTCTAGATCGGGTCGTAGATAAGTACAGGTAATGTAAATCATGATTTTTTTAAAATTTTGATAATTTCTGATAATGTTTTAATTCAGCGGAGGGAATAAAAGAAAACTCTCAACTGCTGTCGCGCTTGTAGGCAATCCTCCGATTATCTTTTTGGATGAGGTATGAAAATTTAAGTCAGAAAGGATTTCAAATATTAATGCATACCACTTTACAGCCCACCTGTGGTATTGACCCCATTGCAAGGCGAGAACTTTGGGGATGCATAGCTCGTGCAAGGTGAGCAAACAAACTGAAATATTGAGATTAAACTACTATAAAATCATTGTCTTGAAAATAATTTCGTTTATCTTAACTTGTAGGGATGCAGGAACCTCTGTAATATTAACGTCACATAGGTATTTAAGATTGTTTACATATCTGCGACCCATTATTAATCGCTCACTTAGCATCAATTGCTAAACATTAATTTATCATTACATTAATTTCAGTATGGAAGAGACGGAATTTCTCTGTACCCGTCTTGCCATTATGGTGAGCCATCATAACGAGTTGGACAACTATTATTGTAACGGCATAAAGAAACGTTTCTTTTTTATAATTACACAGGTCAACGGTAGATTTAGGTGTCTAGGCTCACCTCAGCAGCTCAAAAGCAAATTTGGTGAAGGATACACACTCACCGCTCAAACCACTGTGAATGACATAGAAGAATCTGAGGAGGATACCTTGGTATCTTTTGAGAAAGCTTTTATTTCTACCATCTATTGCATGAATGAATGCCAGTCTTTTATAACTTCAGGATGTTTCTTGTTTCGCAGAGACGAAGAAGGGTCAGCCTAGGACATACTGGTGGGCAGGAGGCGTGGCGTTCAAAACTTGGAGAATTGCGAACCTTTATTGAAACCTCACTTCCGGGTTCTACTCTAGAAGATATTCATCAGGGTATGTATAATTACAATTTCTTAAATTCAAACTGACAGCCAAATTCTCTTTCAAGGTTTTCTACACTACCGGGTTCAAGGGGACAGTGTCAAATGGGCGGACATGTTTACAGGTCGGTTTAATGTGGTTTTCATACTTTTTACAGGAGTTGACTAAAATGGAGTAAAAATCATTTCAATTTCAGTGATGGAGATTGCCAAAAAGAAATTCGGGTTGGAAGCCTATTCTGTTGGACAGGTTCGAGCTAAACCTTTTTCTTTAAAATGTTATTAAAAAATTACTAATTTTCTTTTTATTTTTAAAAATATAGACGAGCTTAGAACAAGTTTTCTTAAATTTTATCCGTGCTCAGTATAACTCAGAAGTTGAATAAATGGAATAACCTAACTGACCCAGAAGGAAGTATGGTTTTATGTCAAGTATTACGCGTAAAGCAAAGAATGCCAAAATTTCAACTAATTTTAATGTACCTATAATTTTAAGTCTTACAATTTACGAACCGTGATATACTTACTTGTAAATTATTACTTTTATCAATGCACTTTTATATCGAAATCCAGTCATAATCAATTGCAACTTGTAATAAAAATGCAAAACAAATTTTAATTTATTCATTTCTATTTTGCATTTTCTCAGGAAACGTTCACCGCGAATTGCATCATAAACGCAGCACTAAAATCACACAACTGATTTATTATTTACGTCTAAAAATTGAAATTTTTCCTTCTATTATTCTGTCCAGAGATATTTAATTTAATTTAATAATAGAATCCTGTCTGGTTCAAGGAACAGCTTCTGGGCAGTAACAATAATCTAGACTTTTGAACAGTTTTGTGTCGTCCGCCTTATTTGTTTACGGTTTTTGTAGCTCATTATTCGTTAGACACGCCTTCAGCTTGACCACAGGATGAACACACCAGATCTAGCCGGTGTCGGTGGCAGTGCCCGTGGTCCCAATCATATTCGTGATGGGTTAAAGGAACTACGGAAGAAATTTGAGGCAGCGATGAAGGTGGTGAAAGATCTTGACGGAAAGAATAAAGATTCTGCAGAATACCGTTCAGGGGACGAAACGGGTGGGGACAATGTTTCAAAACAGCTTCCAAATCAGCTCCGTAGGGGATTGGGTAGGGGCAGAGGTTTAATAAGGAATAATCCCCCTATGGACTCCATTCCATCTCAAGATGAACGAGGGTCGTGTTTTGCGGATCAGGTAGAATGCATAAAATAAAACTAATGTCAACGACTACTGTTAGCGTTTCAGCTTAGAATGAGGTTAAAGATGATATTGTACATTATTTAAGGTGGACGGGGAGCTGTCAAAGTTGGGTGGTACTCGCACTTCTGTCGAGGTGGGCCATGAAGGATCTGGACCGTCCTTGAGTTGCAATAATAACGGAGACCGAGATGAAGCTGACAAAATGGTTAGTGGTAGAATTACTGAATTCGTTTTCACCCCCCTTGATATTTAAGTAATCTTTGAATTTTTGCACTATTAAAATAGCTCGTCACTGGACATAGTATCCAGAATATGGAAACTGCTATTGTCGTCGACCATCCTTCAAACAGCAATAACACTGTTACCACTACTACTACGTGTATAAGACATAACGCGTTGACATGCCCAGGAACAGACTCTGTGGACAGCATAGTTGCTAAAGACCAATTACCTGGTAAATTTTATACTTACGAAAATTGTTCCTCCATATAGTATCACTGGATGTCATGATTTTTATTTTAGACCCGAATATTTCCAATTTTGTACCACATACTTCCAACGCCACAGACAGCTTGAGTAAATCCTTCTCACTTCCGCCAGATGTGATTGAAATTACGGCTAGCACAACTTGTGATGACAACCACAGATCCCAAACCGCTGCCGTTCGGGCAGCTGGAACGCTACAGTCGCTGGTAAAACCGAATTAAGTGACCTACTTAATTGATGTTGAATGAATTGATTTAAATTATGAATTGTTTTTGCAGGTTTTACATCAAGTTTTTAAATATCTTGACCAACAGTCATTGGGAGTGTGCAGAAGGGTCTGCAAATTCTGGAATCAAGAAGTAATTCCAGTTTATGCTGATCGAAACTGGATTGATTTTGGATTTTACTATCAAAGTTTTGACCCTCGTGAGGCTAAACTGCGTATGAAGCATTGGAATCAGACGATGAAGGTTGCAAGCCCAGGATTGGTTGGGAAATTGAAAATCCAATTCGAATTTTTAAAATTGAAACCATTTCAACATTGGTTGTTTGATTTTGGTCCATTCCTGACGAGTCTCATAATAAATGGACCCTTCTTGAAGCCAATCGTATTCAGGATTCTTATAGGTTGTCCAAACCTAACAAAATTAGCTCTCGGAAACATTACATCCCACATGGACGAATTCACAGAATTTCTTCAACCAGAATCTTTACCAGATCTCAAGTTAAAAGAAGTTAAATTTGTTGGTGGTTCAGTTACAGCACCTTCAACAAATCAATCCTTCTTCATTGCACAAGATGAAAATGTCCACGCTTTGATTGAAATTGTTCAAGCCTGTCCCCAATTAGAGACGCTAATTACCGAATTCGGAGATAGTTTCAACTCATTTGCAACCTTCGTTGAAGGCATATCTTCATTTCATCGTGTTACAAGAAATCTAGTTAAGTGGGTCATTGGCGAGTATCGATCAATGCCTCCACTACTTCGCCACATTCATCCCCTTGAAGAAATTGAATTTTCAAACAGGCTTAAGTTTATCCATATTCACAACATTGTGGATACAATTTGGTATTTGCAGAATGGACGATTTGTCTCTCAAACGTGTCTGGAAAGGATTCTAGGACGAGTGAGCTCGTCTTTGGAGACCCTGATTTTATCTGGACCCTACTTTGTTGCTACCCATTTAAATAATTCTCAGTCGAACATTTTTCAACACATTAATCTTCCTCAAATGAAATGTTTAAAAGTTTTTCAAACTCTCTCAATGGATCAGTACCGTTTACAAAGCTTCGGATTTGTGAAACAACTACCGAGTCTTGAAAAACTGTTTTTATATTCCGCATACCCGGATTTCTTTCGATCAGTATTTCAACATCCAGAAAATATTTCCGTTATTGAAAATCCTCACCGTAATTTGAAGGAGCTAAGGCTAGCCCAAGCTTTATCTTTGCCATCGGAGATGATATTGGTTGCAAAGATTTTTCCAAATTTAACCAAACTGGGACTCCGTTTCGGTATTGCAGAATTAGGAGGCACACAGCATTGTTTTCTAAAACAATTCCTTCAAATATTTCAACACCTTCCACACTTGGAAAGTTTAGGACTGGAATTACTTGGGTTGTACAATCCTTTTAAAATTCATGAGGAACTGACAGACGTTTTTGACAAAATTAAATTGTAAGTTAAATTCGCATGTAATGTCTCCCATTTCATGAAAGTGCCGTGTGAAAAAGTTTAGATGCTGTATTATTATTGTTTTTATTACAGGTTTGAAATCCGTCACACTCATCAGCCATACTGTCCAGCCCGAAAATTCTCAAGTAATCCTAAGGCAGATAATTCACAAGGATACGATCTTGAAAACTATTTGTCGAGCTCGTAAGCTGCGGCGTTTGACATTGATAAATTTTGTGGTAAGTTGAACAAAAGCTGTAAAGTAAATCGATTTAAGCATTGCTCTATTCTATTGGGTTCACTTTAACAGATGCCGCTTAAAGATGCCATTGACATAAAATGCATACTGCAATCTAAGAACATAAGCCTGAACATTGGGGACAACGATTATTACAACCTATTGTACATAAGTCTGTAGCCTATTGAAGCCACTTGCTTGGTCACTGACTGCTTTCCATTAGCTAATCGCAACGTTAAAATCTACATTTATGTATGTTTTATTCAATACTATTATTAATATAAATTTAGTTATACAGTAACTCTGCAGACATTATTAGTTTTAGAACATGTTCTAGTTATTTGACACGATGATATTGAAATAAATGAATTCTTTAAAAATATTTACAAAAAGTCAGCATTTATCATCATGTACAGACTGAAGATGACAAACATTCTTGAGTTCTTCAAAACTTCATTCTCATGAGTGCACCCACTTAAAACGGCGTCCAACGACAACAACTGCCAGCTTGAGTGAAACCAGAGCATTTTCTCCACCGGTTTCGAACACTTGATTGTACTAAACTCACGAGAAAAGTGGAAACGTGGTTTTCTAAAAATAGTCTTTCACCCCCCGTGTAAAAGCTCGGGATAGGATACAAACTGTAGGGAGTATCGGGTATATGCATAATTTAGGAGATTTCTAAACCTTTCTCGAGCTTAATACAGAAAATGCACTCACTCATCTTGTCTTTAATCATACCAGATATTAACACACGCTTTTAGTTTACAACCATACTTATTGCTTGAACTGGCTTGAAGGCTTGTCTTTTAAATTCTGAGGAATAAGTAATTTTCCAAAATGGGTCCAAAGTTTGATCCCACCGAATTAAAAGTTGGTAAGTTGTACATGATTTTAGTTTATCATTAATCAAGGGATAAAATAAATGCTTATTGTTAAACAGTGCACTTGCGTTGTGTGGGTGGAGAGGTGGGAGCAACTTCTTCACTAGCTCCAAAAATTGGTCCTCTCGGTTTGGTAAATAACAAATAGTGACAATGTCGAGAAAATGTACAAGTCTGAATAATATTATAATCCGTTTTAGTCTCCCAAGAAAGTTGGTGACGATATTGCAAAAGCAACGACGGAATGGAAGGGATTAAAAATTACCGTTCGCTTGTCCATACTTAATCGACAAGCCACAATTTCTGTAGTCCCATCTGCCGCTTCCATGATAATTCGGGCTCTCAAAGAACCCTCCAGGGACCGAAAGAAGGTAAAACACGGTAAGTTTTGGTACTGGATATGAAATGCAACGCAGAATAAAAGCCATCAACGTTGTAAAAAATTATTATCAAGTGAAACACAATGGAAACATCACTTGGAATGACCTTCTCACAATTGGTGAGTGAAAATTGAGTGTTCAAACTTATGTCTAACATTATGTACAAACCAGTGTGCAAAAAATGATGTCAATTTGACATACAAAATATTTTTAGCTCGAGCTATGAGACCACGTTCTATGGCCAAGACTTTGAAGGGGACGGTAAAAGAAGTTTTGGGAACGGCTCAATCCGTAGGCAAGTGTCAAATTGAAATATTTAGTATTCCATATGAAATTCTTCAACTTAATTGGAAGTGGGTGAACCATTTACAATTTTAACTTCGTCAACAGGTTGTACAATTGATGGAAGCCTGCCTCATGACCTCATCGACGCCGTACAGAGCGGAGAGCAAGATGTTCCAGATAACTAAATTAATCAAGTTCCACTCATTTGTTATTTGATACGTAATGTACGATCACATCAAAATAAAAACTTGGAGAAAGTAAGAAAGTATCTTGCATGTACTTCACTGCGTAAAGGCCAGTAAGAGCTGAGAATTATAAATTTTCTTCATTTTTCGGTAAAATACTTTATTAGTTCATTAGTGTTCATCACATAATACAGACGATTGTTTTCAATTTGAGTTAATTTTTATGATTCATTTTATTAAGTGACGACGACTGAGCTTCAAAAAAAAGGATATTGATAAGCTTGCTTTCACTCAATGAAATCAACGACCATCTGTTTAATTTTCCATCATTATGTTAACACAATTTTGCTTTTTTAGTGTTGCACTTCTATTAAGCAAGACATGTGTATAGATAATGTGGGATATTAACAGTAATTTCCTTTTTACTGCATTTACACCACATCATTCCCGTGTTGAACTAAGTCCACTCCAACGCCACCCAATCCAAGAAATAAAAATCCCTACAATAAACCCAAAAATAATAAACATGGTCCCAAAAAGTGGAAACTCTTAGTGAGACTGGACAAATTTGTATGGGGGTGCAATACTATTAAGCAAGACATGTGTATAGATAATGTGGGATATTAACAGTAATTTCCTTTTTACTGCATTTACACCACATCATTCCATCCCGTGGTGAACTAAGTCCACTCCAACGTCACCCAGTCCAAGAAATAAAAATCCCTGCAATAAACCCAAAAATAAAAATGGGAAAACTTAACCGAGACAAAGTTTTGGAGCCGGAAAGTGGAAAAATAACGATAACTTCCGTTGAGGAACGATACCCACAAAGCACTGAAGTCCTCATGAACAATGGATTTGGCATAATTCTCCTTAACATGGTTTTTGGTCTGTTACCTATAACACTGTTTGGAAGTCGTCTGAAATATTATCGTTGCTCTGTGGCTCAAGCTTATGCGCTAGTATTTGGTCTCTGCATGATAATTTTGTCCATTATTTTCCTCCCCCTTTCCATAAAAACATCCTTAATGGACAATCCTAGCAAGGGACGGACGGATGTTGCCGTTCTAATGCTGGGAAAGCTTACACATGTCTTCGGATTCCTCTTTCTTCTTATCCGAGGATACTATGTCGCAAAAAAACTTCCAGTGATTTGGACGCAGTTGGCCAAATTAGTTCAGATTTCTATTGTTGAACTTCACGGGAAAAAATATCGAGGTCTAAAAAAGCTGAAACGGTAAAACTTGACATACCCTGAACATACTCGTTTAAACTCATTTAAATTTTATTGTTACAGGTATGCTTGGAATGCAATTATAACGTATGTCGCAACAATGCTAGCAAATGAATTCAACGTCTTCAATAACGAATTGCATAAGATGATGCCCGAGTTTTTTATTTACTATAATTTGCAATTGATCAAAATCGCTGAAATGCACTATACTGCCATCAGTGCAGGATTTTTTATGTGGAAGTTATGCTCCTTCAGCCATATCCTCGTCAGTATCCTGACCGGCTTCCTGATCGTGGCAGTCACTGTCTGTCTCCAAGCTGGAAATGATCATTTACTGGGTATTTTTGAGGATGATAAGAATCTTCTACTCGTCAAAAAGAGGAAGAAAATTAAAATTTTAAAAGAAGCAAGAACACATTTTGGTGATGAGGACGACGAACAAAATAGTACCGAGAGACGGGATGAAAACAAAGTCGTCAAAGCCCTGAACCAAGTAAAGAACATTCACGTCGTGGCAGAGAATCTTCTGGGGTCAATGAGCAAAATCTTTGGAGTGTCACTCATTGTGGAAGTCTTAATTTTAATTGCAAATCTCTTGGTAGATATTTTCTACATGTTGGTCCCAGTGATTTCCAGTCCTCCAGGAGGCTTGGATGACCTACCGTTTCCGGAACCAGGGGACAACGACACGATTTTAATTTATCGGCGATTCTTCAAAAATCATTTTGCCAATGAAAACTGGGATGGTCCAGAAGGTGGTGGTGAAGATGGTGGGAGTGGTTTTAATATTGCGCCGTTCAGTTCCGAACCTGGTAAACTCCTCACCCTTATTGCTGAAGCTTTTATTCATTCCTACTTTTTCTACAAACTGTGCTGCCGAACTACGGAAATGGTTAATGAGGTATGTATCTATTAGGCATGCAGATGACTGAATGTTTATTCTTTCGAAATTGCTAACCTTTGTTAATAACATTTTCTAAACTAGGCCAGAGAACCGCTACAAATATTAAAGACCGTGTCCTATGCAAACTTCTCGAAAAAGGTTCAGCGTCAAATAGCTGCACTGAAGGGAGACTTGGCATCAAGCACTAATATCACTTTGACCGCAGCAAGTTACTTTCAAATCAACAAGTTCACATTGACATCTGTAAGTTATTTTAATAAATTAGCACAATTTTGTACATGGCTTTTGGTGTGATCAATAATCTGTTCCTTTTTTTATGGCAGGTAACCAGTGCTTTAACTACCTACATTATCGTGCTCCTTCAATTCAGTCAACAGGAAGCGCAAAGCAGTTAAAGAGAATTGAAATGACCCTTGAATTGATTGATAGAGGAAGCATTGGAGAACAACTAGTCGCATTATGTGTAAAGCCGTAATTTCCAAATATTCATGGCCTTCAGTTCGAAATTGTCAATTTCTTTACATATAAGTATACTACCACATAATGCAATAAATTGGTGATGGTTGAAAATTTATTAATCAATGTTTTGGAAAAATCATTTACAGACCTTTACAACTATTGCCATTCAATTTTGCAATCTTCACGTCATTTATTTGAAGACAGAGTCTGCTGCAACCCATCTATTCCTTGAACATACCATTAATTATTGTCGTTTAGTCATCAAAACAGAGAATGGATGAGGACACGATGTTACTCCAATATGCATTTCAGCTTTTGGCTTCGGTTCACCAGGAATACAACTGAGTTTGAACTTTTTTATAAAATTCAGAAAAAACAAGAATGCTGTAACATCCGCAAAAAGTTCTCCAGGACAGCTTCTTTTTCCTGGTAATATTTTACATTGGTTAACATACACATAACTAAAGCATTAACACATACAAACCACTTACCAATGCTAAATGCAATAATCAGTTTTTGATTGACTATCTTCCCACTGGAGTCAATAAATCGTTCCGGTTTAAAAGCTAAGGGATCCTCAAAGATTTCAGGATTTGAGAACAAAGAATTCATATCCGCTATTATCATAGAATTCTAAAAATAACAAGTACAATTCTGTTCACTAAAATGGTAACTATTTTAGTAACATGACAGTACTACTGACCTTTTTAATTCGGAAATTTTTGTATTCAAAGTCCGCAACTGCTCGTCTTGGAAGGAGATGCTGAGAAATTTTTGCCAAACGATGGACTTCTAGCATTACACAATGTGAGAACGCCATTCTTTCGAACCCCACATTAATATCTTTATATTGTTTAACGTTTTTGAAAAAATAGGCTAGTAGTTGATTCACATACCGGTTTTTGTCCTCATAAACAATTTCATGCCCAAAAGGAATTGTGTCTTGAATCTCTCGGTAAACCTTTTCCTGGACATCTGGATAAAGGATCATATAAAGAAAGATTGCCTCCAAGTACGAAGCCGTTGTATTGGACGCAGCTTGAAACAAGTCAGCAAATATTACGTCATGGTTCAGTTCTGTAAAATATTGTGGCATCATGACGTTAAAATTTTAAAACCACCCAAGCCAGTCATGAATTAGCAACAAACCAGTAAACATTTGAGTATTGTCATTTACTGCTTTCATTTGTGCCACAAACTTTTCCGTCAAAGAATCCACTTCGGCTCCATGAATTGACATTTTCTGTTTTGCTGCTGTCAATAATCTCTGCAATTTGGTACTGAATGATTATGGAAAACATTCCTTCTTGTATGCAACCATACCCTTGACTCTTTCCTCATAAAGGATCTACAACTCAGTTGAATAC
>JAAXNX010002207.1:0-12449 GCA_036491905.1 Folsomia manolachei
AAAACTAAGAAACATATGCTTATCTCGCATATTATCATTTTGCACTCTTCCTTGCTTTCTCCATCGCCTGAAAATCATGAAGCTTTGAGTAGAGCAGTGGATAGAATGGTGGCAAGCGACTTTCACTTTTCTGCTTTAAAATGTATTACAAATAGTATGAGAGGGACAATGGAACGATAAATGCGAGACAAGAAACTATTTTAGGAATGCCATTTTTTTTTGCTAAAATCACATGTTGAAACCAAAATTTGACTTCACACCCAACACAACCTAATCCTACTTTGCAATTCAAATTATTTTCATTTATAAATAGCAATAGAATCTGCAGTTGCAATGTAAACGCTTGAAAGAACATATTTACATTTCTCACTGTGTAACAACATAAAAAATGTCTCTCCCAGACACCATCAAAGAAGGAAATAGAAGAGCAGGACTTAAATAGCACAATAACCTCAAAAGATATTTCACTTTTATTTCCTCTTCACAGACGTTGCAAGTTTCATTAATTCTATTTTAATATTCTTTGTAACCCAGTTTTACTCCATTTAAATTGGAAAAACTGTATCTATTTAGCATGATATAACACGGGTGGTAAAAAAAGTTTCGTTTTCCGGCAAGATAAACGACTCGCAATACCGTGTATTGTCACTGACTGTCGTTGGGTTTGCAATCTTCTTTTATTAACTTGTCAAAAGGAAAAGGAAGGGATCATATCCACGAGCTAGAGAAAGTGAGAGAAAGTAATACACTCGACTTTATTTTTGTTATCAACTTGTTCATCTGGTGTAAGGTAGGTCACGAGGATGAAATCCAGAGCCAAAAGTACAACGGCTTGTTCTATTTCTGTCCATTTTCCGTCACGATGAAAGTTAGTAGTTACAATGCAATGTGCTAACTGTCACCAAAGAAAGAAGTTGAGTTGGGAGGATTGGACCAATTCCTAATGTTATTCTGTACACGGCGCGTTGGGGACAGTTTAACGGCAACAACGCACTAGGGAGTTACCGTAATGTGAGGAAAAGTTCGTAGTGGACTATTTCTCTGTGACGTGACACAGTTTTTACAAAATGTTTCCACTCTCCACTTCAACTAATTGTTCTAATTGCAATTTGTTCCCTGGAAAGGGTGAAAAGTTGTTCTCGCCAGTTTTTGGTCTGGTTTTGTAATCTTGTGCGTGATAAAAGAGTGAGATTGAGACTTCAATCAAGAAATTAATGCAATTCCCAATTAGTGAATAACAAAATTTGTTTTCTTAAATTTTACAGAACTCCAATGGCTTACATCGCAAGTTGTCACAGATTTCGAGAGCAATTTACATCCATCCTTTTCAGCCACATTATTAACAACTCTCCACAAAATTCTGCCTGTAACAATGCGAAATAGTCCACGACATAATCATCATCAGCCAAGGAATCAAATCTCGAGTTGTAGTGGATTCCGAGGGTGCCGATCGCATTCTCACGGACATCATGGACATCATTGCGGGTCTCAAACCCCAAGTCCTGGTCGGACTTACTCTCATACAAGAGGCCGTTTGTATTCGTCCTCTACAACGACTACTACGACGTCAAAGACCACAGGGATGAATATGGCTGCTAGAAATTCCATTTCAACCAACAATATTTCTACCAACACAATCACAACGTCAAGGAGTCGTGGAGGGTCGGTCAAGTCTCGAAGTTCTATGAAACGAGAACGAGGGGCAAGTTGTAGACGGAAAGGGAGCAGAGGTTTGCTTGGGACAGATTTTATAATTGTGGATTCTGAGTCTACTGCCATGTTACAGGATCAAGATTTAAGTAATTCGACAAATCCAAAAGAAACTCCTACACCCAGCCCAACAATGACTAATGAGGGAACTGCTAATTCCAATGGGAGCAATTGTGGCAGTGATGAAAAGAAGGCTTCAATTTTTTGTACTAATATGACTTTACGGACTGCATTTGTTTCAGCAAATATTGAGAGCGTGAGTAGGAAAAGTAGTTTGCATACAATTTTGCAGAATTATGGATATGATTTCTCGGATTTGGGAGAATTGGTTTAAACTTTGATAATTCACTGAAGAGAGAAGGAAAGGAAATGAATGATGGTAAAACTTGATGTCTGAATTGATACCTATATTTGTTACAATGTTTGTACCTGATTATATGCAGCATGTGGATCAGAAATATGTTGATTTGATCACTGATAGTAATAATTTTCATAGAATTAACTTTTATATACATACATGAATTAAACTCAAGTAATCCACTCAATTTTTCAAAACTTACTATTTAAAAGGCAGTATTGTTTAATTTACATACATTAGTGTAGCATGCAGACATAAGGATTACTTTGAAGACTGACTAGTATGGTAAAATCAGATGAAAGAAACCATCAAACATTGGTTATGTATTATATTTACTATTAGTTCATTATAATCCTAATCTAAAACATACATAATTTGGTAAGTACTTAAAAATTTATAACAGCTATAACTATTTATAAAAGTGCATTCTCCTATTCTCTTATTCACCACAAAGCATTTCTACTAATTAACCCTAAGTACTCCTTGAATTGATCCATTACATGAATTGAAATCCGAATGTTCTTTGATAACTATGAAATCTATGATGCGAAGACATTGAATGCTATCAAATGAATTCAAGCTCTATTCTATCCTAAGTAGACGTGTGATTGTGCAGAGTCAACTAAAATCCACACCTCAATTTTAAATACACATCGTTGCACGGTGCATGAAATTGAATTCAAACTCGTAGATCTATGTATTAATTACTTGCCAACAGTCTACCAAAACAACACTTATTGAATTATTATGAACGATAATGTCCACCTTTTTTACTCAAGTTGTGTATCTCTCATCTCATTGCTTTATAGCTTAGATAAATAAATGGTATTGACTGTAAACTCTTTACTACATAACTTAGATACATAGATCTATGAATGAATAAATCGACATGGTATACTCAGTACAACTTGTCTCTTTCTGTGAGTGGATTTTTAATTGTTGCATGGCACACCTTTAATACAAAGTTGGAGGTTAAAAGAAGAAGAGGCTTTGTACGAGTAGATAATTGACTGCATAAGTTCACAACTAAAGGTGATAGTACATAAGTATGCATTACATATCCGTCTGCTTACATACACACCTTTAATACAAAGTTGGAGGTTAAAAGAAGAAGAGGCTTTGTACGAGTAGATAATTGACTGCATAAGTTCACAACTAAAGGTGATAGTACATAAGTATGCATTATGTCCGTCTGCTTACATATCCAAACGCCACACACCACAAATACTAGCATGATTTAAATGCTTCGTGGACAAAGGCAGGACGGAACACCTGAAGATGGGAAAAGGAAAAATGAAAAATAAGGTGTGCTCTATGTTTTCAGCGAAATAAGGGATCGGCTCGCCATAATCTTTGTACATTTGTAGCTCAATCCATTGCTTAATTACAACGTAATATAAAACTTTAAAAAATAACTTTTTTTGGAGGACTAGTCTTTTGAATGGGTAAAATCACCAGCATTTGTTTGGATAATTCATCATTGTAGTCAGCGTCTCGTTGTCATCCTCATCCAAAATTAGACATCCATCAGCCCAATGGAGTCCGCGTTCATTTATTTATATGACTGAATGCAACTAATGATACAAGTCATTTCTCAAAGTTTTAAGTTCTCGATAAAGATATCTTTGCTCCAGCTTTGGTTGCACTATTTACTCTGTTTCACGGTCGGTGGAAGAAGAGTTTTGAGAAGTTAATGATAGAAATGGAATGTTTGCCCTGAAGACAAAATAAAAAGCAATAACACAAGGACAAGGAAGAATGTTGGTGGGTGGGAATTGGGAATATAGGGTACGATGGAGTACACTGGACGAGGGTACCAGAAGGAAATGGGAGTAGATATTACATAAGTGAAGGGCTTAAAACAATGTACAGGTGTATTTGGATAGATGCGTAGTCAGACTCATGTCATATATTCTCACATTGATGTACCCATTGTTTTTCCTACTACACGCTTTCTTTATGCACACTGCCCTTTTCCACTTTTATAAGGTACGGCAAGGCTCTACCCTTATTTTATCAACACAGCCCCAAGGAAGTTATTTTAGACTTCAGATTGTCGGACAGAGGTAGGGAACTATATTTTATTCAAATAAAATTTTTAAATAAATTTTGTATCGTATTCATCAAATTTTTACCCAACATTTATCTCCAACATTAACATTTTGTACAATTTATTAAAATTTTGCATAATTATTAAAACTCATCTTTAAGTTGCTAAGATTTGAGATGAGTTTGATAGAGCGATGTTAAATTATAACTCGCACGCCGAACTCAGTTGCGAGACTCTAAAATTTTGATGACTTGGTTATAAAAGTTTTAACGATAGGTTATAACAAATAGCAAGGAGCAAGTATGTAAGGCTAGCTGATACTTGTAGGTGAGTGAAATATGCGATGAAAAAGGTCCAACGAAGATAGTACATAGATTCCATGTAATGCTCTCTCTCTACGTAGACAACAATGGGAAAATTATGAAGTGAAGAAGACTTACTTGACTTTAGTTAGTAGAGTGAACGAACATCCAATCCAGCCATCCATTCATGCATCCAAATTCATGTCCAACAAAGGCAAAAAGAACAGAAGAGGGGATAATTATTTTGTTCTGCGTGTTTTCTTTCTTTTTCGTCATCTTCAACAAACGAACCACCGACCAAACTAACCAACAACTGCGACATGACAAGCAAAAGTGCCTGACACTGATTTTTTTCTCAAGAACAAATACTTGAAGGATTACTTGCTCTGGAAAAAAGTCTCATCAAATCAAAGCATTTCTAGGGACAGTGCAGGACAGTCAGTGTTGTTGAAGGAACCTTTTTCAATACACCTTTGCCCAGTCGATGAGTTGGTGTGTAATAATAATTTCCTTTACCTAATTCTTGGAATTCGACCCACAACGCTGTTTGTTGGCTGTGGTTGAGGTTGTTCTGTGTTTATACTGAGGAATTGCATTGAGACATCACTCTTTCAAAAGTTGTTTTTGAAGTTCAATTAAGTCAGTGATAAATACTTGAATATTTCTAGTGCTGTTTCTAATTTACATCGTCAATTTTCCGCACAAAATAGATATAATGAGAATTTTTTCAGGCTATATAATAAGTGTGAATTATAATTTTCAAAATTCGACAATGAGTCGAGTGACAAATATATCCACATTTGTAGTGTTGGGCATCCTTGTCTTAATCCAAAGTAGCAGTTTTAACGGAGGATCAGTGAACTGTGCCAAAAGATCGAAAACACCGAGTGGGTTATACATTGATGATGGCAAAGGGCATACGCTGTTGACTCAAAAATTTAGCAAAAAGGATGTGCGAGAGATATCTTACGATATCTTGAATATTATGGGCTTTAACCATCGACCCCATCCACATCAACATGATCAAAAGTCTCCCGCATCCAAATTTCTTATTGAAGTTTACAACTCCATTGGTAATGAGGTAGATGTAGATCTAAGTAATGGGGAACATGGTCGGAAACAAAATTGGAAGGGATCCAGTCATTCCAAAAATCTCAGTTGGAGCGAATTTAATGTTGATCAGACCGATGTAGATGCAATCAAGCGAGCGGATGCTATCATCAGTTTTGATAATCGAGGTAAAAATCCAGTCATGATTGTCGAGTACTCGACAATATGCAAACACTACTTAGTGTTTGCTACTTTGTGAATGCTCTGTCTGTGTGTCTGTTTTATGTTTCATCCATTTCCAGGATGAATTTCAAATTTCAGCTTTCGAGCATGCTTCATATGCAAGTTTCCATTTTGTGGCCATCACGGTCACGGTTGATGCCAAATACAACGTAATATTTTTAAATAGCAACATGGGTCATAGATAATCATAATGCAACCTATAATTTGACATTCAAAAGTCATAACGCAAGTAATTATTATAATGCAATAATCCCAATTTCACTGTACATGATGACCTCACCCAGTCAATCCCCGCTGGTTTACGATCCTGGATAACACTGCTTTGCTACATACTTTTGCTTGTGCTTTATATACTTTAATACTTTGAGGATTTATTTGAAACTCAAATTATCTCCAAATTGCCTAAGCCAAACCAACTAACCGCTAACGAACTGACTCAAGAGCACCCTTTCTCCATAATTCGAGTGACTGAGTGACTGACTAAACCATGAATTTTTAAATTACATGGTGTACGCACATCTGCAGGCACACTTGAACTTGATGTGCAAATTTTACTTTTACGTCAGTTTCAACAAACTAGTTACGACTACTGCTGGTTGCACCAGTGACTAAACCCAAAACTGAGAAATGGTAACTCAGTGGTGGCTGTGAAAGCAAACGATGGTGTTTTCATCGCAGGTGCTTATTTTTGTCGTTGGTTACACTTTTACTTTTACTAATATCTGCAAATTATTAGATATGACCTTATGAAGTGACGCAAATGACAAAGTGCAGGAATTAAGGATAGTAAGAGAGGTTTGCTCGCCACGTGCCTTGCAAATTGTTAAACAGAATGAAAATCCTTGCCATTGGATTGGTTTGCCAGAACTATCATAGATGAATTTTTGCTAATAAAGAGCCATATTGCCTTTCGCAATTAACTTTATTCATTTCTTACTGACTTAACGAACCGGAAATAATCACATTCCACCCAACTGGGTTGAGGCCGTGTATTTATGTGCATTCTTTGGTTCATAATCATTTTCGAGTGATTTTTATATAGTATAGTAACTGCACATGCATGAGTTTAATCGTACATAATTCATATGACGGTCAACAGCGAATTTAATTTTCTTAATCACTTTTATACCTATACATTTTCCTTACAGGGCACAGATTTTCCGACAAACTCAAGCAATTTTCAGAAGACAAGCAATTTTGGTTCGACGTGTCCGAAGTGTCAGATTTGGATTTGGTTTTGGGTGCAGAACTCAGAATTTGGAAAAGGACGCTGGAGGACAAAAATTCCCAGCGACCACCAAATGACGTCAATGCTGACCCAGCCAGTGAAATATTTCGAATGGCCGTTCACCAAGTGTCACCTGGGGCTGATGACAGGTAAGAAACGGCCATGTAAATAAACAATTGAGCCAAAGCGGACGGTTGTATTGACTGAAAACATTATCACACCGACCACTCTAGTCGAATTCAATAAAGCTTTTAGAGAGCAAGTGTGGTGAAAGATTTGGTCCGATATTTTATTACTTACGAGACCACCCTGTTGTAAAAGGATGTAAAGCAACTGAAGAGTCGCATTACACAGAATCACATCACAGTCAAGCATAGCATGGCCAAGTATGAAAAAGTTCTTTTAGAGACGGTTTCAAGTTCTCCCGAAATTGCAGTTCTGGTCAATTGTGTGCCGATGGTCAAAGGAAATAACAGATACCTACTTTTTTGCTCATCAGTTGTTATTGTTGCCGCTTCCGCAATTATGTGATTGAAACTCGGCAAGTATTACTTAAGTTGTTGTATAACTACATAAACCAACAGGATTACGAGATTGCAAAATTCTTGGTTATTTTTACAATTCTGCATTTCATCTTCGTCGTGGTTTACTCCAAGGAATTAGATGATGCTATACTGACTATGGCTTACCCTATTTTGTTTCGAGAAATAGACTTTTTAAACCAAACACAAAGTTATAGTACATTATTTTTGGGCTAGGAGTGTGACGGATGAGCTTTAGAGAAGAAGTTTTTTTTGGTGGCTCAATTTGACTCAACATTCAATGGAAAGACTACATGTATACAATTTCGTGCAAACAATTAACAAAAGAGCAGACTGCATTTCTCCACAGGCCTCCCACTTGACATGGTTAACCCATCAATTTGCACATAATAAAAACTACTGCTTTCACCCAACTCATTGTGTGAGTATTTTGAGAAATTGCCCTATTGTTGCCTAAACCACACCGAGTTGAAGGTCGGTTGTTTTTGGTTGCAAATGGAAATAATGTCTTCTGGAAGACTAACGGGTCGGTGACCTAGAAATCTGTGGGTGTCGTTTATGAATGGCCAACAGAGTGAAAGTCACCTTTTGTGGTTAAGGGAGTAAAATAGAAATACAAATCACCATTGTACACAAAAAGTTTTTGTTTTTTAGTTTTAGGTTTTCGTCTGCTAATTGAAAGAAATACTAATGTTTGTAAAATCCATCGGAGTTAAAATTTGGATCGGGTGAATCAACTCTTTTGATGCTCAACTGACTTTGTATTGAGAGTCAAGCAGCATATTTTGATGGGTTGTAATTTAAAACTAACATTTGCTATCATGTTCAAAGAAACGAGATGTTTCTTATTCTGCTTTTATTGAAGATTTATCTTAAAACAGTTCTGTTGTCTAATATACAAGATAACCAAACGAATGTATCCCATTTCACCCTTGAGTTACGCTAAATAATCTTTTTGTTTTGGAAGCATCAAATTACATTCGCGTCGCAAACTTTCAGGACAGTATTTTCGCCGTCACTGCATTTGACATCTTAGCCGCCTTATCAATGGATATATTGTAGACTGTGACTTTGTGACTTCGTAGGTTAGGGCTGAAAAAACTTACCCATTGAAAAAATACATGTAAACCGACTCATAAACAACTCCTGCTACATTAAGCCGTGTATGAATTTTGATCATAAAGATATAATTCTAACATTATGTTCAGCAAATATAGAATGAAATTCAATATTGGTTTAGCATATTTCAAAACATGGTAATCCCGATCAAATACTTATCTTACTACTTCTTTCTACTTTCAGTTCCTTCGAATTACGGGAGTTGGATGAAATCATGACTGCAAAATGGGAGCAAGGTAAGGACATCAGGATACCCATAAATATTCCTAGGAATAAAGACTGTGAAAGCATTTTGTGTGTCTCTACATAGGCTGGCTTCGATTCAATGTAACTGCCGCATTTAAACGATGGATCCACCGACCCTCGGACAATTTGGGCTTGGTCATTTCCACCAAAAGTGCAGATTCTGGTAAAATATACAGCCCTTCAATGAATGACATGACCTCAATATAAACTTCAAATTTTAACTCTCAGATCTTACAACATTTCTTTCAAGCTTTTATTTTTTCACTCTTTGATGCTCACATCTTTGCTGTAGAGGTTGCAAAATAGACTTTGATGAAAAGTGCATTTGAACGACATATACAAGCACAGGATGAAGGTTGAGTTACATGTTTAAAAAAAGTGGAACATTACTTCTTGTCCAGAACCTTGAAATCTTTGGTTGTATGTTCCTGTGCAAGGTTTATAGAGTAATTGATACCTATTTTTTTCTTCAAGTTCTCACAACAGTGAAATAAAGAAGCCAGCTGGAGCTGGAGCTCCGGAAATTGAAACGGAAAGTCCTTGACATTTAAAAGAAAAGAAGATCAAAACAAAAATTTTTAATTTCTTCGTGATGACTGTCAAGCAAAACATTATTTAGTGCGTATCTGTACTTAGTAATGCCTATAAAGGGTGCTTAAAACGGAATTTGGAGAGTTATGTTGTTTTACTATATGTTAAAGTAAACTAATTTCATAAAAATATAATTCTCCAATTTCCTTTCAGTTTCCTTGAGGTTCAGACCTATTTGTATTTAAATGCTTCTTTTCATTCTTCCTTGTTAATGGCGTCTCTTGAAACTTTGGCATTTCAAAATAATTTGTTTAATAAGTAACATAATTTATCTCTTCATACATTTAGTCAAATTAGTTATTTGAGTTGTTTTTATTGGAAATGCTTCTCACAATTAATGTTTTTCTAGGTATTGAAGTGCCAATGTTAAAGTCAGGTTTGGCAACAATCATGGACGCTGAGGAACATCAACCATTCCTCGTCTCATTTTTGGAAAGTTCGGACACTCACAAAGCAGAGAAAGCACATCGACGTCGTCCTCGTTCTGCTGAGACTGGTGGCACAGGAAGTACAACTGGTGGTGGTGGAAGTAGGCCGAAACGGAACAAAAAAACAAAGAAAGGAAGAAACTATGATTTTGGTCCGGATGTTTTGGACCGACCAAAAAGTTGTCAGATGGGAATGCTTTACGTGGTACGGACTCCAGGCTTTTGGCTTCGTTTTAATAATATTATAAAACATTTCAAATTTCAAATTTTTATTTAGTAGTATACTAATCCAATTTTTTAAACAGAATTTCGAAGATTTAGGCTGGAAGGATTGGGTGAGGTTTATTCATTTATATCTACCAAACACATTGAGGTTTACTATTTATTTACAATTAATTGAATTTGAACCAAAGGTAATTGCACCAGATGGATTTATTGCATACTACTGCCACGGGGAGTGTTCCTTCCCACTTACGGCAAGCATGAATGGTAAGATTACACAATTATGACATTCATGAATATTTATTTGTATCAGATTCTTTAAACTTAATATATTTCCAGCAACAAACCATGCCATTGTGTCCACGTTGGTACATGTAAGTTTTATGGAAACATTGTACCTAGGCTAATGTAATCAATCAAAACTATATTTCTTTATTTCAGACCTATTACCCAATGGAGTATCCTAAACCTTCTTGCTCGCCCGTAAAATTAGGCTCTATTTCCATGTTGTACTATGATGACAACTCTAACGTCACCGTTAAAAAGTATAAGGACATGGTGATCAAATCATGCGGCTGTAAATAATCAATAAAATTAATCTCCAAAATGCTTACTCCATGGTCAGTGGGGAGTAAAAGAGAAATAGGCGAAATCTATGTAAATAAATTTTCCGCTTCTTAAATTTTTCTACTTTGAGAAGGTTTTTTTTCTTTATTTTATTGAAGTTCATTGCTTCCACTTTTAATAAATGCAGCACGAGTAATAACTTCAACTCCATGATCTTAAGTATGCAATCGTGCTTTAACACCGAGAAACAAAGAAATCGTTCACAAAACCGATTAATTCCCTACCCGGGCATCAAGTTATTGGATCCGACCCATGAGGACAAAAGGTGCAGGTGCAGAAAGATCCCCTGAAGTGCTCCTTGAGCCATTCACCAGGGAGCTAGTTCAACACTGCATTCATTATCGTTTCCCCATTATCCAGAGAAATATTTGGCTGTCGTTGGGTCGGTGCCCTCGAAATAAAAGCAACGCCACACCACACAGAGGTTGGAACTTGGCATGACAGTCAATCCTCGTAGGCAAGGCTCCAGTAGAGCTGGGCATGCATAGCAGTCAAAGATGGAAATAATTTCATCCGATGAGAGATTACCTAAAAAAGATTGAATTGAGGATGCAACCCAAACTCTGAATCAAGAAATGATTTGAAATGGAGCCCACTTCAACCCGATCACCGATTACTAATCACGCGTCAATTCAGCCCATTGATGTATTACCACTTGTTGGCAAACATTACAACAGTAGTACAAAGATTGGCCATGTTTTAACACTTGTATTGTGAAGTGTGTGGTGGATAAATGAGTACTACACCAATCCATACCACATGCTGTAGCCAACCTGTTCATTTCATAAAGTGCCAATGAAGTACTCGACTATTGTTAATGTCAACCCTTTTATGACGGATAGATATCGTTTGACATGTTATACTTACGAACATCGATCAAGGACGCTAATCACGGTTAATAAATATCAAAAATCAATATCCGCAACTTCATACTGAGCCAGAGCTGGCGGTTAGCTATTGGCTCACAGCCATCGCAATGATTCCTTGAAATTAGTGTTTACAAACATTCAGAGTCACAATACTACAGCACCTTAATGAACATATATATTTAAACATTTTACAAATCTTGTAATGCTGCATTAACTACCTAACTAAAGCCATTCGGGGCAAAACAAATTCTAGCAAAATGCAGATTTTGCCAAAATCGGTTTCCCATAAAGTGGTCATTGCCATTGTTATCCAGACGACGTTGATATCCGTGACGTGTGAGGATGACGCAGCTAGTGAATTTCTAAATAATTTGAAATTGACACACTGGGATGATTGGGGCGTGAATACGACATGCCCCAGGAACCTCTATGTCATTGGTTTGGTTGTCATCTTAAAATAAATACACATGAAAATTTGAATCAGCTAAAAACATTCTTAATCGGCTATGGTATAGGATTGAAAGCAAAAATTGTCGAAGTGGATGGACAGACGTCTGTAAACGGATTTCAAATTATTTGTTCGGATGAAATTAACCTAAAAAATAAAGCCACACGTTCCGCCTACTTGGGAAGGTAAACCAACAAAAATAAAATGAATTTTCAATTTTTCAGTTTTCAAATGTTAATTCAATTGGAAGACCTACGGGAGAATGGGAATTGGTCAAAAAATGTACGGCCGGTTTTGTAGTAGGAATCTTGTCAATTTTAACCCCAACTGATATTTCTTTTCCTGGATCATCTATTCAAGTAACTGTGATTTATCTATATCATCTTCTGCAATTTTCTTTTATTGGACATTTAAAA
>JAAXNX010002208.1:0-14270 GCA_036491905.1 Folsomia manolachei
ACTAAACTTCTCTCTTAATTTTCTGTGGAGGAGGCATGAGTTCATCTTCAGCTTTGGTTTCCAAATTGTACTGTTTCTCAAACTCCCACTCATGATTGTTAAAATACTTTTGATTATCTTCTGGCATTTTCGACAGCTTCGCTCTGATGGCTCCAAAAAACTGATCTTCACATTGGGAGACGAATGTTAAGGACCGTCTTGTCGTATCATGTCCCACGGCATTGGTCACTAGTTTAGTTCCGTATTTGAGGGTTCTTCCTGCTTGATCATCTCCATACATTTCCATTTCAACTGCATCGTTTGGTTCGAAATCCCATCCATGATTGATTTCATCAACGTAGCTACATCCATTAGAGTTGGCAGTTTCTCCTTTTGCAAAGATTTTGGCAGCATTAATGTTTTTGGTCCAGATTCTTTGTGCTGCAAGTTTGACATCTTTGAGGGAGGTGTACTCGAAACTGATGCCCACGATTTTCTTTGATTTTTTATCAAACCAAATGATCATGTAAATCTGCGTCTTAAGATCACCTCCTGCCAATTAATATAATTCATCATTAGGATTCATGATACATATACAAACATTCGTACAATTTAGTATACTGGACTAACCTCCTTTTGAGTACACGACAATTTCTTGTTGCTTTTATCCTCAATGTAAAAGAGTGAGTTTTTGGGTAGTACGAGGTGGGTGGTTCTTTGGTGTTTAAGTAAATTTTCTGCTGATGAAAATGACTCGTCGCACTCTTCACACATGTATGGATGCAAAACTGGAAATGAAAAATGTAAAACATTATTTTATATTTGGCGTTGAATAGAGGAAATAAACCTGCTAATTACTACTATGGACTTACACATGTGGTCGACCATTATGTGGTCTTCATCAGCTCTCGTTCTCGCAATGAATTTATGCTGACAAACTTTACACTGGAATGGTGGAGTGTCAGTATGCTGCATTTGATAATGAGTGACCAAATTCCCTGATTTGCCATTCTCGGAGAAAGTTGTAGAGCATCGTACTCCATCTTCAACGTGTGGACATTGGGGTCGACCGTTTTCATTCTTCTTTTCCCACTCTCAAAAACTTTGTGACATCTGCAGGTAGACTCTGTCGAAGGATGCCGTTTTTGATGGAAATGGGGTGAAATATTGGACCTTCCATCTTTTCGTAGTAGTCGAACTGAAGTAATAATAAAAAGGGGGCCTAATTATTTTGAGATTTTTATTTGAGGTCACTCTCTTGCAGTTAAGTTTACGAGTAGAAGGACAGTAATTTTCTAAATAATAATACTTACCGTAGATTTGTATCCCTGGATGACTGTGTTCTTAGTCAGTTTGGTAACTGTACTTGTATTTTTTGTTTCGTTGAAGATGGGTCGAAGAATATTCCTATGCATTTCTGCAAGGAATTCACCTCTGTCTGTGTAAATAGCACCGAGATCGTTTTCTGCCATGACTAACTAATTAAAACTAACGATAACTAACAATCTCGCAAATTTGTGAGAGAAATGTGTGTGAAATGAAAGAGAAAATTGCACTGATACCTTTGATGGGTGGAGAAAAGTAAGTGAGGAGAGCGAAAGAGGAGAAAATGAAAAAAAAAACGTTTGTTGAACCCGTACCTGCAAGTTACTGCAAGCCCAGACAAGAGTGTTGAGATTTGAATGGAAAAATCTTAAACAATTCCATCCCGTCTTTAATTCCTTTAGTTTTGGAAGTTTATGAAGTCTGAAAAACGAAATAATTCAGTAACATTACAGGGAGGGGTTCTTGAATGGATGATTGTAGGGTGGCATTTTCTCATAAGTTCAATTTAAATACCCAGACAAAGTTGTCAAATTATTATGGGAAAGATTTAACTTTCTCAAATTAGTCATTCCTTCCAATCCCACAGCAAGTCCAAGGTTGTTGGTAGATAGATCGAGGGAAGTAATTGTCTCCGAGATCTTGGGCCCTAGGAACTTCGTCACGCTCAAAAGTTCTGCACCATTTCTTGGTTTGGCGAGAGTATCTCTGCAAGTAAAAGCAACCATGGTCAAGTATTATTAATTTTTTCTAGTAATATAATATACATATATCAAAATCTTACGCTGATTTCGGAGCCAGAAGCATCAGTTTTGTGACCGCAGTCAAATCAGCCTTCATTCCATCATGGGTTCGATGCAAATAGTATGGGACATTTTTTCGAACATTGACCACTCCCGTGTCCGAAATTCTATTTGCAATATCATCCAACATCCTTCCAACGCTTACAGTTACATCTTTATCGTCACAAACCCTCTCGTACCAATTTCCTTTTTTGTCATTTGGGACATGAGAAATGTTCACAATGTACGCTGGACTGTAGCTGAGTGGTCTTCGAAGTGCAAAAATCATGCAATCGTTGCTGTGCTATAAAAGTTGAGTAAAAACAGTGTACTATTAATAATACTAATTATTTTTTGTATGAATAACCACTCACTTTGCTATAACACTGTCTGGATTTTCCGACGGGAACGAGACATTCTTCCAGAACTTTAACAACAAACAGTAAAGAATGTGCATTTCGATGTGATTTCATCTGGCTCTCTTGTGCATTTATCTGAGTCGCTGTCCAAATGCAGTTTGTGAGTCGCACATCCTGAGAAGAATTTGGTATTTTTTCAAAATGCGCTATTTATACATCAATTTACAAAGTTAAGTACCTTGAAATATCTTGACTTTTCAAACAACAAATTGTGAAAGTAATGCAGAGGGTCGTTGCAGTTTTTCCCAGACCCAGTGCCAGTAATGAGGAATAGAAATATTGGTTGAGATCGCTCTGGCAATCCAGGCACTGACTCCGGATAAGAAAATGCTGGCGGTGGTGCCTTGTATTCGGGATCAATGTATGTTGGTACGACTCGAAGTGGCTGAATTGAAGGAGGACCATAAAATGGCTGCCCGCTGAGCATGGAGTACGTATCCGGAGGTGTGGGTGGACCAATATCTTCGTCCAGTGGTGGTGGAGGTATGAATCGTGGCTCATTCTTTCGTGCATAATTGTCCTCATATATCTTTTCCATCCCGGCTTCTGCTCCTTTATCTTTGATAACGACAATGGTCTCCAGTTTGAAAAGAGTGTGACGTGGCCAACTGGATTAGCAAGAGTTTTTAGAGTAAGTCATATAACCAGTTATTCGATTTTAACTGGCAAATTAAATCTGTTACTCACGGTTTTTTGCAGGAAAGTGCACTAATTAGTTGATGTATGGCGGCACGAATGTTGTCCTTATCATTGGAAGCTCCTGGATCAGCAACGGAGTGAGAAATGTAGGATTGAATTGTCCCAAAGGATTTGAATTCCACCCATTTCATCCATGTGTCCAACTGAACGAAGTTATGCCAATTATTTAGCTTTATTAAAGACAGATCCCATATTTTAGGGTAAAAAATCACTTGTTCATTCGCATACCTCCTGCTCCCATCGACTGATTCGAAGTAGGGATTCAACTCTTCGTAAAACGACCCTATTCCATTGTTTTAGGTGACTGAGCCGTGTGTGAACTTTGGCCACATCGACAAGAAGGAGTTGTTTCGTCTTTGTAAAATTCGGCAATCCCGTCATTTGATAGTCGGCTTGAAGACACTAAAGTACAATGCAAAGTTGAACAACCGGAAACTTTAAGCTAATAATTGACAAAAGTTACTGTGGATCTTACTTTAGCAGATAATTCGGATAACTGTGTAATTCGTCCCCCTAAACTTTCCAGTTGTTTGTAGGCACCTTGCAATGCCATTTTCCTCATTGCCGTATGTGAACTACTGCATGTGACGGAACTTCCGTAATAATACAGACATCTCTGGCTTACGTAAACCTTTTTTGAAATTAATGTGGTTAGCCATTTTAGAATCCCTCCATATTAAGCACATATTTGCATGTCCAAGAAAGTTACCTGCACATCTTCCCTTTCAGCGTCGGTGATAACCTTCCCATTCAGAATTTTAACATTTTTGAGTCGATTCACCAATAGAGATCTACTCTCGCATAGGGACGCCACAGGACATTTTCCATAACTGGGATCCACCAGGTAAAATTCTTTCAAGGTTGAAATGACATTGACATTTTCCACATCTTGCACCGTGCACAATGGGTTTCCAGACACGTTAAAATTTTGAAGATAGCTGCATTTGAACAAGTCTTCCGCTTCGAGGCAGGTAATTTCATTATTTGCAACATTCAGCTCGGCCAATTGAGGCATTCCAAAAGTTAAGAACTAGACAAGATATAACGTTATAAATTGCCAAATAAATCAATGTAATATTGTACTATTTCATACATTTAAGCAAGTCAACTTATTATTCGACAGCCATAAAACACGTAAGTTTTCAAAATGAAGGGGTTCAATCGTAGAAATCTCTCCACCAAAAAGATAAAGACGTTGAAGAAACTTTAAATTCTTAAAGTCTTGCCATCGTAAGTCCTGCAGACAACAGAAATGTTAATAAGTAGTTCAAGCTCAAATTGTGTTTGCAGAAAACATTAACGTAATCATACCCTGATTGCGCAATCGGTTATCCAAGCTTCATGCAATTTCTTAAAATTATTCAGCCCTTTAAAACTCGTCAAAGGATGACCCACCAGACACAACTTCTTAACTGCGCAAGGATCCACGGTGGTATTGAGAGGATTAGGAATGGCTTCAAACTCTTCTCGATCATCATCCAATTTTGGGGGTTCAACTACTGGTTCCACTTTCTGTTTTTTTGGTACCACCACCTCCTCCACTACTGCCTCCTCACTGTTACCCTCTTCTTCAGAGTCATCACATTCTGACCCATCGTCGTCATCGTCCAATTCTTCGTCAAAGTCATCAATATCTTGGAATGAGCCCGTAGTAGAATTATTGTCCTCATTTGCCCGAGCAGTCATAGCTTTAACACGCTTGAGCCTGGAAGTCTTACTGGTTTCTCTCAAATGGTAAACTTGGAAATGACTCCAAACTATCGTCAATCTGTGGGACGGAGACTGGGCGACAGAGTGCAAATATTGAAGGTGGGGTTGGGTTAGGATTAAGAAGTGCCGCTGGGTCTTTGTTGGGGTTTGAGCTTTTCTTTTTGGATGATTTTTCATCTCGATCCTGAACATCTTCGACTGGCTTTGAGTCAACTTTTGACTTGGTTTTGGATTTGTTTTTGGAGGAAGACTTGACCTCAACGGGATTCTCTAATGGTTTGTCTTTTGTTGGAGGAACTCCCTTCACGCCACTGAGAGAGGTGCAGAAACTTCCAACATTTGTGAGATTTCCAAAGAATATTTCAATACTTCTGTTGTGAGCATCTCCTGGTCGAAGATATCTGCTGGAGTCGACCGGAAGTGGAGGAGGAGCTGGACTACCGCTGACACTGCGGCTCCCACCGGTTACATGATGACGATTTCGGAGATAACTTTGCAATGAGCCAGGTTTGATTGTGGGGGCACGCCGACTATTTGACCGACTCACAAGGGAATTCTTATCACCAGCACCATTTCCATCCATTCTGTTAGCAGTTATTTGACCAGAGGTAGGGTTGTTAATTGTGCCAAAGCTTACGGTTGTGTTGGATTGGACAGCGGATCTTCTTGACCTTGAGCATGACCTCGATCGAGTGGAGCTGTCCCTGCACCGGATTTCCTGGTCAGTGTCCATCCACTAGATTATTGAGATTTGGGCACAGTGCAGCTTCTGTGCGGAAAATTTACAAAAGTTTGACTGACGGTTACAAAAATAAAACTTCTGGTTTTGCATTCGCTTGACGCCTTTTTGACGCCGTGGCTTTTTGGCATCTTACCAATGTCATAACGACGAATGAGCAAAGTGTCGAATAACCGATGCGAAGACGGTGAGGTGACCCCACCTTCAATGATCATTGCCATTACTGAGTCAGTAATACTGACTACTGTGGCGAGTGTCATGCAATTTTTTCGAACAATTCGGTTCACTTTCCTCGTATGTGTCATGAATATAATAATAATTTTGCCAATTTTAACCTACATTGACTTACTTTAAAATAAAAATCACTTTTATTCTGTAATTTCTGTCAAACTGCATATTTCTGCAAATATGGCACACGGAAGGCATTGTTTAAAAATTAATGTTGTATTTTGATATTTAAAAAGTGCCCAGAAACAAACAAAGATCACTAGTTAATTATGTCTTAATCAGGAACTAAATGCTACAACTTTATCACTTTCCAGGATATTGGACATAAAAAGTTTATGCTTATAGTAAAGTAGACCAAAATAGTTGAAGGTATGACAAATCAGTCATTGGTCACAATTACATAGTAGTACTACATCTTAAGTATAAGTATAATTAAAATACAAAGTATGGCGATTTTAGTAGTATGTGTTTGCTTCTAACTAACTAACAGTATACATACATTGTATAATCCAAAAACGTTAAAATAGATTACTAACGTTAAAATAGATTACTAACTTAGACAAAATGTAGAAATCGTCGAAATGAACACGGTATTACATACATCATTTAATGGTTACCACCACTTTTTGCGCTATTTTGTAATTAATATGATACAATAATGGTAATTGTCACTTGGTGTAATTGTTACAGATATGATATAGTATTAAAAGTACATAATTATTGACATACATACAGTTATGTATGAGATTTGAGCAGTTTCTATCTGATATTGTCATAAAGGTTTAGTTGTGATTTAGAATTTTCTTTTTGCATCCGTCTTTTCTTGAACACATTCCAAAATCGTAGAGTCTCGTCTCCTGCTCCAGTAACGATGTTTTCTCCATCCGGTGACATGGACAAGTACAAGACACGGTTGGAATGTCCAGTCAACTCTGCGACCTGTTGTAGTGAGGGATATTTCCAAATAAGAATTTGATTCTGAGAATATCCATGAGTAGTAACGAATTCTGACGAGTGTTTCGACCACGCCAAATTGCAAACTTGGGATCCCGTATGAATGCATTGCATGGGTTGACTCGTGACAGTATTCCAAAAACGAATAGTTTTGTCCGCCGTACCACCCCCACTGGCTAAAACTCCGTGATGATGAGGAGACCAGGCAATCGCTTTGACTGCGGCGGTGTGGTCTGTATATGTTTGAAGAGGGGTCCCTGTCGAACCATGAAGACTCCAGACATGAAGTCGATTGTCATTTCCTCCACTGGCTAATAATTGATTATCTGGAGACCATTTAAGGCCACAGATTTCTTGAGTGTGTCCAACGAGTTGTCGTTCAGGCATGGAAGGTGTGGAACGGATATCTTTTTGATTGATGAATTGATCTTTGGAACCACTCGAAACTATGTCTCCATTCCAGGCTACCGTTCCCACTCGGGCTGTATGCCCTCGAATTGTGGTTACTAACTTCTCGGCGCCAGCGTCCCAAATTTCTACCAGTCCTGTGTGAGTTCCAACCGCAACAGTGTTTCCCTACATATAATTATTTATCGGTTAGTAAAAAAAACTAATTACCGGATTCTGGGAAATCAAATCTGAACTTAAAACAACTCAATTCATTTCAAAGGTCCACTGTTTACCTTCTCATTCCACGCCACAGAAGTCACCGCGTCCCTGGACTGGCTTAAATCACATAATCTAATCACATTTGAAGTGGAGGCAGACCACAAGTAAACACAAGTCCCCAATCCAACAGCTATACAGTTTTGAGACGACCAATCAACCAAGTTCAGATAAAAATCGTCCTTTAGCTCAGGCGCATCCAATACCTAAACAATTATATCAAATTGTTAATACAAAATTCTTGCCTTTAGTTTAGAAATATATTATTTCTCACTTTAAATGGAGCCTTTGCAATTCTTCTCGTCGGTTTTCGAGAAGAACGTTGTAGCAGCTTCTCAGAATGTTTACTTATCGGTGAAACTGAGTAGGGCGCCCATGGGGAATTGATAAAGGACGGTCTCTCTGCGTTGTCAAACTGCAAACCAATTTACATTAACTATGTATACTCATGACATGATCACAATAAATTAAAATCGAGTATCTCACATTGAACAACTTCCGATTAGGCGTCACCCTCTTGTCTGGAGTGATATCTTTACAGTCTTCAATTTGATAACCAAGCACTTCATTTTTTAATAAGCTCGCATAAAGTCCTGTCCTCTCACTTCCTCCAGCCTCGCTTGACGCTCTCCCTGGCTTGTTAAAAGGGGCCAACGGTCTCCCGGAGTCCTTTATCAAAACATCACCATATTATTAACTGTTTCCTTATTAAATAATAATTTAAAACGACCAACACCCTTTTTTAGCTTACCGTAGAGGGACTTGACCCCCCTGAAAGATGACAGGATGGCGGCGTCACCGGAAAATTAGTCTCCCACGAGTTCCCAGCCCTATTCGGAATAAATCTGTCCCCATGTCGAGGTTTTGTGGGGGTACGAGGAACATTCATTTTTCACTAATTTTGGACTTGACTCCACCCAGTTCCTAATTATGTATTATTTTATTCACTAAAAATTTGCACTTGTTGAGGTTGACATTATGCTAATACGTTAGAGTTCACTATAAATCAGTTTTAAATTAAGTTTTAGTGGAGAACAAAATAATTTTCTAATCTTTCTTTGTTTGGAGAGTGTGATTTTATTCAAATTGTCCGAGACGCGTCTCCCACTCGGCTCGGGGTATGGTGAGACATCTCACCAAGATTGGGATTAGTCTTGCAAAATCACATTGTCTCGTCAATTATTTGAAAGTTTTGCTCCGTTGCAAGAATCAAGGTGATTTTTAATACCCGGAAATTAGTTAATCCTTATTTTGGAGGGTGTGGAAATACCCGAATTTTGATGGGAGAGTGACCCGGGGTTGTGGAATGGTTGGCTTTTTTTCTAGTGTATCTATATATTGGAATAAATGGTTGGGGTAAAATGGGAGCACAGAGTTGTTTGGTTGGAGACGTAGCCTCGCTTGTATAATATGTTCTGTATGTACAGGCTGAACTACAACCCCCTTTCAAGATTCATTCCGGACTCTCGTTGGCCGTATGTGCACCATACGCTGCCACGATATTGAGTCCTTTCACGCTTTCACCCGTTTATCCTCGGGAATAGAATCGTATCACTTTATTTAAATGAGTTGCACCCAGATACCCGGCAGGGCTAGAAGGCCCTTTGCCTTTTTGCTGGGGTAGGACAAGGGTCAACTAGTAGGCATTCTTTTTGCAGTTGGAATAGAAGCAGTAGTCTGTGCAGTTTTATTTATTGCAAAAAAAACGAGATGAAATATAATGTTTAATATAATGTTTCTTGTTTTGCAGAATCTTTTAAAGAAGCTGTTAAATACTTGGATTTGGATTAGAATATAGAATATGCACAAGATTGATATATACATATATGTAGTTTGAGGTGAGATTGATGATGGTTACGTATGTGATATTTAAAAATGTGCAAATATGAAGAATTTCATGACACTTTCATCTCTTTCATAGTTGCTTCATTATAAATCAATGATGTCACGATAAAATTAAAGTACTTAGTTATTACTATAATTAGTTCCAACGTTATATCCCTTTTTTGCATTCAGCCTGCAACTATTAAAATCCTTGATTTACAATAGTATTGGTCTTTACAGATGAAAAGCAATACAATGCTTATCTCTCCACCCACTCGATTACATTATTGTTGTTGGTTATTCGATCTCTTTTTGTCCACGTTCATTTCCATCCCAAGTGCCTGACGACTTGAATAGATCGATTATCTATACTCGGCAGGAAGCTTCGTTACAACATCTTTCTGTGCAAAATCTCCGAGAGAAAACATTACATTTACTTTACTCGTCTCCACTGTGACTGGGATGCTATATGCCACAATTTCCTCTCCTCTGCCAGATAAGTTGAACACGAGTCAATGGGATGGCATGGGAGTGTTGAAGAAAGTTGGTAAAATTCAGGAGATGTTGATGGATCTGTACTACAGGGGTGAAGAGTTGGGTAACTTCTCCAGGAGAAGTTCTGTCTTATTACGAGTCTCAATTTCCTTTTGTTCACTTTCACTTCATTAGATCCAATTAATTAATTGGAGACAGTCACCTGAGGGAAGTGGAGAATCATTTTTGATTTCGACCCGATGTTCTTTCGGAGAACAATATCCTTCATGCTGCTTTCACCACATTTCTTCGCTAAAATTTAGGCCATCGTCATCTATCACTCTCATTTTATTGCAACTGTTGGAATATATTTATCTTGATTTCTTGAACGTTTTACATGTCGAATGTAATTTTATGCCGGAAAATTAAGACATGAGAGATTTTGACACCGCAAGACTAAAAAAGAGATGGTTGAGTTTCAAATCCGCAAAACCAAAGTTTTGATAGTGGTGACGATCAGATGCGGATTGTAATATCTAATATGATGAATCGGCAATGAAGTGATAAAAATCTGCAGTTGAAAGTAAAAATGAAAAGATAAAGTTAATTAGAATTCAACAACGGTGGGCTAAATTTAGGAAACTTGCCGAAATTTTTTTCCTCGTATTGCTTTTTGAGTTCCATGATGGAACGTCCATCAAGATTATTTTTTCTTTATTAGCCTGTTCCACCGACTCCCCACAGTCGTTCCGTTCTCCGTAATCTTCCATGGGGTAAGGGTCCTCCATACCTTATTTCTACGGTTGGTCTGCTCCAAATTTTCAATCGTCTCAAAATTTCTCCAAAAATCCAACTCAAAGAACCCATCGTTCCAAGGATGAAGACGAGGAAAAACCGATCCCGTAAATGAGGAGAGAATATCTTCTTCCCACGGGTTGAGCAGGGTAAGACAAACAATCAGAAGAAGGAATAAGTTCAGAATTAGCTTTATTTGGAGGTTGGAACTCAGCGGAGGTGATTTTACGCTGGACATTTCTGTAATTGCGAGAATTCACAGGGTTTGATACTAGGAAGGCGTGTAGATTTGTTCACATCTTGCAGGGGAGAATGAAACAAAATGAGTTTCAAATTACAAGTATTTTCAGGACAGGTTTGCGTTTTGTTGTGTTTAATGTTACAGGACAGTAATTTTCTCCTAAGGGATGGGACAAGACAGCCGTTGTCGTTATCGATAATCGATAATTTGTGTCGTCAGTTGTACCTTATGTAGTAAAAATGACATGGTCGGAACTGAGGCATACAGTTCAACTCGGACACTGTTAACATTTTTATTTTTCTTCAGTAAAATGGGCAATTAGCTTTTTTGTTTGGTTTAGCTTAGCTTATTCCAAATGGGAAACCCGATGAAACAAACAAGACAGTAGCAGAGCAAGTACACAAATGGGGGATTGGATTAATTATTCAACGTGTTCGGTTCAGCAGTAATCGGTCCAGGTGCGAATGTTTAGCTTTTAATTACTGCATTCTTTTGCACCACTTAGCAAATCTGAGTGAATCACTTCTAGTGCTTCGTTTTTTTGCGATTACTTTCCGGTTTTTCTCCTCGTTTATTGCAAATAAAAGGTGCATGAATGTGGATGGCAGAATGGTAACATGAATTGAGTCCATTATAATAATACGAATTCTAAATTTCAGTTTGTATTTCCATTTTTTCTGCTTCTACTCAGATTTTCGGTTGTATTTTTCTCAAAACAGTAAATTGTGTTTGATTTCAACCTCTGTGATTGATGAGCTTGTTCGAATGGAAGGGAAAGTATAAATCGGGTTTCATGTTCTAATCTTCTAATTGTGGGCAGTTGTGTTTTTTACCTCTTGTAATTTACTACTGCAAGACCTAGAATAAAATCGAAACAACTTTAATTCGGAAGAATGGCAAATCCGAGGTTAAGGAGAAACAAAAGGAGTAAATTCCCTTTTAAAAGAAAAAGAAAAGATGAAATAAGCCCAGGGCAGGGTTTGAAACATGTTTTGTTTTAATGTAGATTAATAAATATCTGTGGGTTTATGTATCGGACTGTTCCACTTTCGTAAATTAATCCTAAGAATGGAATCCGAACTTAAGAGACAACTTTTCGTGTTCTTCTTCTTTCGTTCCCATAATTTTTTCTTGTATAATTTTTAGAATTTGGAAACTAGAACACATTTATAAAATGACTATTAGAGAGTATCATAGTAGGAGCTATTATGTATTATACTCATGGTATGAAATTATTCCGGTTTTGTCAACCGGAATAAATTGTCAACGTTCTACATACTACACCAGTATTTTTGCAACACTGTAATAGTATAATCAAATTTAAAACGAAGATGACGAAACACTGCAATGTCATTTATGTATTTGTTCTAAATAATAATGCAAAAGCTGCAAAATATCCTGGAGACACTGTCCTACTTAATTTCATTGTGGTTTTGCAACTTTCTCTTTCTTGGTCGTGTCAATCACTCGGGCTTGGCAGACAGACAGAAGAGTGACGAAACATAATCCAACAAAATCCACCAAGTTCTCGAAAATGAATTTATCTGAGTCTTGAAGCAGGATGTAAAATAGTACTTATATAAGTTTAGAAGTCTGTTTTGGTGCTCATTGGTTGATTTTCAAGAGGATGAAAAGGGGAAGTAAAATTTAAATGGGCCAATGCGTCCTAATATTTCTGGTTCGTGAGAGTCGTATAAATGTTGACTCGGTGTAAATTGTTGTAGTTGTACTTGCATGTTTTCTCTTTTGTATTTTTAACCCGGAGAAATGCTCATTTTCAATTTCGAATCCTTTTGATGTCTGTTGATGCTTGGGAAATTCATGAAGCTCATTATCAGTCAGTGTGTTAGATAGAAATTCTGATACTTTCACAATCAGATATATACAAATGTATATAAGGGGTAAGTAGCCGGAGGACTCTAATCATCTTGAGCTAGTTTTTTTCAAACAAATTTACAATTTTGGTAAAACCCGAATGTTGAATGTCACCATTTGTTGCATAAAATGTGTTTTAAAAAACTTTGAGACTCGGGTGTTTTCTATGCGATTTTGATCGTCTGTTATTAATAAGTTACAAAATATTTGGTATAAATACAGTTTAAATTCACAGGTAGAGATTTCTACAACAAACGTTGGGCTTCTATGAAAGAAACTGTATCCAGTAAAGTATCAAGGGTGGTGTAAGGAAGACTGGTTTGGCAGCAAACGGGTTGAGATCGTAACAATAAATCCAAATTTACACTGATTCTCTTCACACTCTGTAAATCCCCATTCAATTTTCAACAGCTTTCCTTTAGTCTTGGCAAAAACTCTGCCTGTACAAAAGTCGACAGTTCTTTGTTGTTCCTTAGTAAAAGATCCACAGAGCTTAACCTTTATTGGTATTAAAATTTACACTTTGCAAACTTGATTTGGTTCCGTATATTGATTTTTGTTTATTAGTTTTGTATTTTTCCAGTCTTTATAGCGAAGATCTCGTTAATCAATCTTCATTATCTGAACAAAGATCTGAAAAAGTGCAAGAATAGAATTACATAATATAATGTCTGTAATTCACAGAGTGATGCATTTTCAAACATTTCCACTGCTCATGCATTAATTCTGTTTGCTTTGTCCATGACATTATCCCTTATATCTACCTCCCTCTGGGAATTGTTTTCCCGAAATACTTCAGAACCAAATCGATACCTTGTGGACGTGTACATAATATAAATCCATGTTTAAATGATGGAAACTAATCATTTTTGAACTAATCTTTTTAATCAAGTAAAAATTCTCTCAAACGTTGAATTCTTGTATAGTCAACATTTAATGAGAGATTACATTTTGCCACGAATAGTACACAAATTTCAATAAGCAGCTTTATGAATTAAAACATATAGCAAACTAATACGTCAGCGATATGCCATACTAAACACTACAATACAAAAATTCCTTCTAACCGGATAAACCAAGTTGAACATATTTGTTCGTCCAATATTGAGTATTTCATTCTGAATCTGCAGTTCTGTAAGATTACATTTCCAGCGGAAGTTTATGCAAGAATATAAGGCTAATATGAATACCAGAGATGAGTGGGCGAAATTGAAATAAATTGCAAACCCTGGAAGAAGATGAAAGAAATCCTACAACATTTCTACGAACCACAAACCTTCTATGATATCTAGGGCTTCGTGCTGCTGTACATATAAATAAGCTATACTGCAGTGTATTGTAGTCAAATTTCATATTAATACTTACAGAGAATTGAATAGATCTGCAAATCATTTCATTTTCATACTAGGTAATAATACCCATTTCCAATTTCTTTCCTTCTTTGAATTTACTTGTTCAGTATTGATTTTATAAAAATATAGCTGGGACCAGAATAAATGACAGTAAAACAGGTAAGCATACAAGGTCTAAATGTGTTTGGAACGGCTTAAATATATCTATCT
>JAAXNX010002209.1:0-14265 GCA_036491905.1 Folsomia manolachei
TTATCTCGATTGACGGTTTTCGGTTTGACCACTTCAATAATTGAAATTCATGATGCACATTACATAATATTTGACGCTATTATTTTGTGTTTGTTTTGCAGCGATGGACACAGAAGAAGGTGTGGAGGTGGTTTGGAATGAAGTAGGTTAACTTTTATAATTTTGGTCGTGCTTATATTAAAAATCGACTTCAAGTAATCAATATTGAATGTTTCAGGTTCGTTTTTCGGAGAGAAAGAATCTTAAGGCTCAGGAAGAGAAAATAAAACAAGTGTTTGATAATCTGACCCAACTTGAGCACCCCAACATTGTAAAATTTCACAAATACTGGATGGAAATAACCACAGAAAAACCACGAGTGAGTAGTTAAATCCCATCATAGATGCCTACAAGAGTTTAACTCTAATTTAAATTGATTGTTCAATTAAAGGTTGTTTTCATCACCGAATACATGTCATCAGGTTCTTTAAAACAGTTTTTAAAACGAACTAAAAAGAATGTCAAGAGATTACCACTTCAAGGTATTTGATTCTTATAGGAGAAACTTAATACCAAACTAACTGCA
Organism: Folsomia manolachei; assembly: GCA_036491905.1. Lineage (NCBI taxonomy): Eukaryota > Metazoa > Arthropoda > Collembola > Entomobryomorpha > Isotomidae > Folsomia > Folsomia manolachei. The sequence continues at coordinate 566 of JAAXNX010002209.1, forward strand.
TTGGTTTACTTTACATTCAGGTTGGAAACGATGGTGCACTCAAATTCTATCTGCTCTAAGGTAATAAAACTATTGAATTTATTGACCCTCCTCGATATTATGCATCTGGTTGCTTTACTTTTACATGCAAATTATTCATGGTTCGTGGAAGCATCTGAAAGTCTACGATTTTCGAATTGTAATGCACCAAATCGATTGCCAAGTTTTTTAAGGCCCAATCTATACGAGTTTTTCTTTCAAGTTTTTTGTTCAATTTTGATGCTTTATTTTTAGCCGAGGTCGAAGAAATGACACCAAGTTGATTGAAAAACTTCATCCTTATTTCAACATCAAACTAAAATTAAAACATTTTCTTAAGTTGTGTTATTTAATCCTGATACATTTGATATTTTGCAGATACTTGCATTCCTGCTCACCCCCAATCATTCACGGGAATCTAACTTGTGATACAATTTTTATTCAACACAATGGATTGGTAAAAATTGGTTCAGGTGAGTCATCGTCATTAAAACCAAAAGCTTGTCTCCAAAACTAAACCCGGTCGATGACTTATGTACTTTTGAAAAGATAAAGAGATTTCAAAGAACCTCTTGCTCCGAGTATCATCCCATAAATAAACCTTCAACAACAAATGTGATAAAATGCGTCACTAGGTACACGAGTTCGTTGAGCATATGCGTGTATTATTTTGGAATTTGGATTACCCGAAATTTACTAACAAGATGACATTTTACGTTACATCTTAATCCTTTAATTGTTTCAATGACTTCATTTATTCTTCAAAACATATTTTAATGTTAGTAAGATAAGTTGCATTGATTATTTTGTATGGCAGCCGAACCGCTTATATGTGTACAAATTTGGACCGAGAATACGGAAGTATGTTCCGTATATGACGGTTTTCATACTAATGAAGATTTAACGTCACGTCAGATCCTCTGTTTAGATACTCTATCAAATCGTCAAATGCAGTAGACAGTGAAGAAAGACATTATCTTTTCTAGAGTTAGTTTTGTTATGCAATGCAATTTACAAAACATATCTGCTATGATACCCCCTAAAGAAATCTGGCACATGTCCATGAAAAATATTTGGTCAGGTGAATCCATGTATTTTTCTATTCTACTTTCCACCAACTGTACGTGTGAGGAACAACCCCGCATTCAATGCCCTAATCATGAATTTTTTGTTAAAATGAAGTATGTTTTCTTGACAGTCGCTCCTGATGCTATTCATCACCACGTCAAATCCTGCCGGGACAATATCAAGAATATGCACTTCGTTGCTCCGGAATACTCTCGTAAGTCATTTGTTTAAATTTTCGAAATTTTTTAAATTTTATTCGGTTCACTGCGAAATTATTCTCGCTAATCAGTTTACGAAGATGGTACGAGAAGAGAATATAATGTGTCAAACTGCTCTCGAGAGAATGAGGTTGAAAAGTTGAAATGCTTTGGAACATGTTTGTTTGTACCAGATTTTGGGGCTTACTCTCATCGGCCCTCACTCAATCTCAAGAACGTTAACACTGGTTTGGATGGGTACATTTAAACAGAGCTAAGAGATGAGCGTTCGTCTCTGGTGTCGAATCGGTTGCAAGTTTGTATGTGTTACCTTGCTCAACCATTTTTGACTTGCCTATGAAAACTCTTTTCTTCGAACATTTATTTTTACTCTCCACGAATCTGTACTTTTAAGTTGTGTTCTTATTTGTGGTTAAGCGTGATCACGAATTTTAGAATTTACTTGAAATTCTGGATTTGCAAATGTATTAATTAATCTTGCAGAGTTGAATTTACTACATTCGAGTCTTGCCAGACAGCCTGGCACCAGCGTTTTGAAGGCGTGTATCCTCAGTAAATGTCACCATTTGCTTTTACGTGGCTTTGCATATTTGTATTGAAAACTGATTAACTCAGGTCGTGCTAGCTTTAGTGATCACAATATCCGTATTCAGATTGTAGGCATCCCGCTAGTAAAACACAGAAATATAAGTGAAGTTTTAGCCATAATATTGAACAGTTTAATGGCAAAAAGGGCATTTAAAGTTGGTATGAAATTGGATTCACAATGTAATAGCCTTCCGAGTAATTTTAATTTATGGTTTTTCGTTTATTTTTCAGAGTCCTCTTCGTCACTCACTTCCAAAGCGGATATTTATTGTAAGTCCCACTAAAAATTAATTTTCCAAATGTTCCGAATTAATGAAAATATTATTATTTTAAGAGTTTAATACATATTTAAACCACTTTTGTTTAGCCTTCGGAATGTGTGCCTTAGAGATGGCCGCGTTAGAAATTCAAGGGAACGGAGATTCCGGGACCCTAGTCACAGAAGACCACATTAATAGGACGATAGAGTCCTTAGAACAGGAACAGGAAACGCCATTGCACGACTTTATCAGAAAGTGCCTCCATCCCGAACCAAATGACAGACCAACAGCACAAGACCTTTTGTTCCATCCTGTTCTTTTTGAAGTTCCAAGCTTAAAATTACTTTCTGCCCACGCCCTCCTAATGGCTGTGGGGTGCCAAAATTTATGTGAGCAATGAATTGGAATCTTTTTAATTCTTGCAAAAATTTCAGCAATTGACAATTGAGTTTTCTTATGCTATAGCAAACATCTCAGAGACAATCAGTGATGAAGTTCTCCTTCGACATTATGGACCAGATGTGATTGTTGCAGAAATTATTAGACACTCCTCAACTGACAGTAGTGAAGAAGGCCAAGAACCTCGCCAAACTTCTATACAGTGGAAGATGTCGGATGTGCCAGTTTCTGAAAAATTAGAGAAATTTGTAGAAGATGTAAAGTAAGTTTTGCCCGTTGTTCTACATTTTTTAGTTATTTTATAAACTGAATCGAGTTTGGTCGAGTGGTAAAACTTTTAAGAACTTAAAGAAAATGAAGTTAAAGTGAGATGTCTTTGTATAATCTTCTAGGAGTTCNCGAGTGGTAAAACTTTTAAGAACTTAAAAAAAAATGAAGTTAAAGTGAGATGTCTTTGTATAATCTTCTAGGAGTTCAAGATTCATTCCCCAACGTTTTATATTTTGTTTGTGTTTTTAATGTAGGGACCTCTTATTGTTCAATATCTAATGGAAGTTTTTATGTTTTGTTTTACAGATTCGGAATTTACCCTCTGACTTGTTTTGAGCTTCCAGAACCAGCAGTACCTCTTAGGCCACAAGCTTCCAGCCCAGAGGTGGTCGACAGTGTTAAGTCCTGTAGTCCAGAACCAATTGACACAGAGAGCCGCCGCGTTATTAATATGATGTGCAACGTCAAACCTAACGACGTCAAACCTAAAGAGGACACCACAACTGGATTAATTGTACTTATTCTCATTTCTTTTCCCATTTTTATGACAAATATTTATTTTAGTCCCTTGATTGAGTGATGATGATTTGTGATTGTTGAAATATTTGTTTAATGCTTAGTCTCTAGTCTGATACATGTTTTTATACGAAATGAATGATGATGATGAAAAATTGTGTGCAATATAAATGCAAAATGAGTGCAATTTTCAGTAAGGTAATTGTTCCTGTGGGTAAGTTTGCTTGTCTTCAATTTTGTTTGCTTTGATTTATTCTAGATGACCATTCTTGTCCGCATGGACGATAAGATGAACCGTCAGCTCACCTGTGTTATTGATGAGACTGATACTCCCTTCGAGTTATCCACTGAGCTAGTGTACCACGGATTTATTAATGAGGCATAACAAATTTCCTCAAAAATTATGCCTTGCTATTGTTTGAAATCAACCCATCATGTTGCGGATTTGGTCACCACTTTTCAAATTAATCGTAAATTTCAAATAGTTCAATTTTTTTCGTAAACCATTTCCGCAAATTTCGTGGTTTGGGTTGTTTCAAATGTACAGCATGTGGAGACACTGCTAAACTTTGAGAGGTAGAGACGCAGTTAGTAAATTTCCTTTTTATGGTCTCAGGCTGATCGTGATAAATTGACGAATTTGATTGAAGAATCCATGTGCAACAGACTGAAAGGCCTAGAAGGACATTCATCCTACAACCTCACCCCCATACCATCTCCACCAACGCTAGCATCCCATGGAATCAATAATGGCAGCCCCATGTTTTACCCAGCGCCAGTACCAGTCAACTCAGTACCCATAAATCCCGTTAGCTAGTTGCAACTGCCCCGAATTCTTCAACAAACCAACCAGCGTGTCAAAAATCAGTAGCGTTACCTTCGCTCACCAAGATGTTATTTGTCTTTTGACGTCGTCCTCTGTTTTTATGACGTCTCGTTCCTACAAATTCGTTTAGCTGTTTAACTTTTTTTGTTCAAGAAAAGCAAATACCAGCTCCTGCAAGAAGACAGCGTCGTCCCATCTTTGATTACTTGATAATTACAACTCCTATGCACTGTCGCTGCTAAGCCGCCTAAGCAAAAGTTACTAAATACTACATATTTTATTCATCAGAGCTGTATATTGCGCAATAGTTTGAAATTTGTTTTTTAATTTGATTTGAGTAAAAGAGAATGAACAAGACAATTATGCAGAAGTTACGCACAGTTCGAGATCTGACTCTGCGTATGTGACCAAGAGCTTTAGATAGTTTGACTTAGTGTTTGATACGTTCGCTATATAAGATTTGGTGAAAAAGTCTATAGTTTTTGCCAATTAGGTTTTAAGTTGGAAAGGGATAAACTGTATAAATCACTTTATTATAAAATTTCTTACTCAAAATGAGACTTTAATTAATTTATAATCAAAACCCAAACTTCTGCCCGATGTTCCTTCCCTAAATCTCCACTCACTGCTTGGAAAACATTTCAAGGATGGGAAATTTTAACGAAATCATTCAGCAAAGGTCCCGTGGATGATGGATAATATGCAAAAGTATCCCTGGTGTATTGTATCTAATTTTTTAAAAATAAATCCGCTAACTTCGTATATACCATACCGCATTCTTGTCACTATCAAAAGACTTATGCTAGGAAAAATAAATTAAAAAAGAAGGTTAATCAAACTTCAAACAGAACTGACGATGATAAGGCTCTGAAGAAAAATAAAAGCGTTGCGCAAAGCTTGCTATAATACTCTTCCGTCGTTTCGTACAAAATTTATTCTCCGTTTGACATTACATGCACTCCTTCCATTACATCATTTCAATTCATTCAGTAAAAATTTAGATCTCAACTCAACAACTCAAAACATCTTTAAAAAATATATAGTAAAAGGTAAGCAAGTCGGGCAAGGTGAGGAGTATTTTTCAATTTTGCTCCGCTTAATATTTTTCACGCAGTCAATTTTATAGATTACATTTTTTATGCGTACTGAGGTTGATACTGTTGCTGCTGTTGTGGTGCTGGTCTCCTTTGTTGCTGGACGACTGGGCGTGGTCGGGCGTTGATGACTCCCTGAATTTGCTGTTGAGGTCCTGGTCCTTCTCTCTCAGCCTCTTCTTCCGCCTCCTCTTGATCCTTTTTGTTGGGATCTAAATTTAAGGTGGATAAGAATTGGCCGAACTTTGGGAATGATAATGAGCTTATTGAATAAGCCTTATTCCCTTAAATGTTGCTTACCACATGGGTTACCACTTTGGTATTCATATTCCCTTTTTTGTCCATCAGGGTCCACATACTGGAAATTTATAATATCCGTTTTTACCAGATGTCTCAGGGTTTCTAAAAATGTAACATTTTTCTAGTTTTTTTTAATTCTTACCCCGTATTTCCCTCGAACGACGCAATCCGCACCTACAACAAAAATAAAAAAAATGAAGCTACTATAGCATGTTGTTTTATGATTATTATTTCTCACCTATAGTCTCTTCTTTGAATGTACCATCCTCATTTTCGTAGCCTTATTTAAGATAACAAGGATTTTTTTTTTAATTTTTATAGCTTATTGAATAAGCCTTGTTCCCTTAAATGTTGCTTACCACATGGGTTACCACTTTGGTATTCATATTCCCTTTTTTGTCCATCAGGGTCCACATACTGGAAATTTATAATATCCGTTTTTACCAGATGTCTCGGGGTTTCTTAAAATGTGACATTTTCTAGTTTTTTTAATTCTTACCCCGTATTTCCCTCGAACGACGCAATCCGCACCTATAAAATGGCATAAGTAATGAAGCTACTATAGCATGTTGTTTTATGATTATTATTTCTCACCTATAGTCTCTTCTTTGAATGTACCATCCTCATTTTCGTAGCCTTATTTAAGATAACAAGGGTTTTTTTTAAAATTTTTATTCATTTTCTAAACAGAATTTATCTGCCTTACCCCAAGTAATTGAGCCATCCTCATTGTTTCGCATGTATCTGTTCACAGTTTGCACGGGTGGAGGGGTGGTAAGACGATTCCTTTTTCCTAAGGTATCCAATTTTTCAATATTTATGATTTTCTAAAACCTTTCATTCAATGATTCATTTAACTCACCATCTTGACCATATGACGCCACCTGTTGACCCCGAGACACTTGTGGCACTGCAGGAGACGACGCTTGTTGATGAACCCGTTGGGGTTGGGGCTGAGGTGAGTATTGTTGCGGAGATGGTGCGGGTTGACGTTGTGGAACTGGTTGGCGTTGTCGGGCTGGGACTTGTTGCTAAAATTATATTCATAATTTACAAATTATAAAGTCAAGGGTCAACTATGAATTCCGGGAAATACTCAACTACTTATTTTTCACATTCATGTACCTGAGGTTGAGATTGTGGGACGACTAATCTTTGAGGTCCTTGTGAGAATGAAATGGGTTGCGACACTCGAACAGGAGCACGTTGGATGGGTCTTCCAGTTACTTGAAGCTGAGGTTTTGGAGCTTCCTCCTCATCCTCGTACTCTTCATACTCATCATCCGATGGGGCTGGGGTGGTAGCTCTTAAATGAGTGATTGGTCCTCGAGTAGGTCCTCCAAATGAACTGCCACCCTGTGGGAATCCAGCATAGGCGGGTGGTGCAGCAGAGGGACTTCCCTGTTGAAGGAGAATTGGTGCTGGTGACCTGTAGGGTCCTGGCGTCTGTTGTTGACCTCTGACCCCGGCATCTCCTGGTCCAAATGTGAGCTGTTGTGAGTAGCTAGGACCATAATTAGAACTGCTGGGTGGACCCTGTGGACTGCCATATGTGACTGGGCGTGGACCATTGCCACCTCCTAGTTGGACACCTCGTTGAGGTAATCCGTAAGAGGAATGGGCCAGAAGGCATACCTTAAGGCAAACAACAAATTGTACTTATTTAAATTCACGATTATTACGCAAAATAAAATCTATTATCTCATCACTCATTCATACATGTCAATTGTAAGTGAAATAAAAGTAATTCCGTAATAAATCGCCGTTGGATAATAATCACGATGAGGGAGGGTGTAGAGTTGATGTGGATGAAACATAAATGCATCCAAGGAACAATTTGTCTCGGCCCATTCTTCTTTTCAAAACATGATACCTTATCCTTATTAAAGTTCTTTCATAATAAGGATTGACCAGAATGCAATGCTTTTGTAGTGTTGCACCAACTACTGTTCAACCAATTTGAGGCATATTGAGACACCTGTAAGTAACACCCATTCCTTGTTCCTATAAATTTGCAATGGACGGACAGATCATTTAACAACAATGCAACTTGGCTTTTGTAAGTAGCAACAAATTTATTCGCGATGATCTAGTTGATAACTAGCCCCCGTCTTGTCACAGTTTTGAAATAAATCTATTATCCCTTCTCTTGCAGTATGGCAGAGTCAGGTAGCCATTGAATTTATGCGGATGCAATTTTGTTATCATTTTTATGGGTTTGGGAATGTCCTATTTCAAAACCGTTTCGCATAAATGGAATATATTTTAGTGACATGGTTATGGAATGAAATTAAGTAGACAATGCAGAACAAACCTAAACAATAGACAATCCCTTCGGCTGTGGACATCACATCAATATGAGTAGTGCAATACTTCGCAGTATTCGAACTGCATTTATGAATTATGTGAATCCATCCAACACAACGAACAGCTTAAATAAATGAGATCGCATCGCATCATGCAGGAGCAGTTTGCGGTGATGGGATCATTTATTAACGAGAGCAAACTGATGCTCAAATCCAAGTCCAAACTCGACCACTTTCACTAATTTCTTAAGAATTAATAAAGAAATTTGTGTGTATGCATATATGCGTTTTAAGAGGTAACGAGTAGAATGCAAGGCGGTGGCTGTATTTTGCTATCTATGATGCAGACATTTGTTGTTAGCTAACGAGTTAACCTCAATGCAAATTTTTGGGACAATAAGAATACAAAGAGTATTACAATGCGGTTGAGAGAGAAAAGATACGACCAGACGATAAAATAAAATATATCATCAACAATTAGATTAGGTTTTACGATTTCATTCAAGAATCTCAACTGAACCATTACTGAAGTGAATGACGGAGGAATTTATTGCTAAATTCGATAGAATGAGATTTGTCAGCATACAATTGGAATTTACACAAAACTATCTTTCTGTCATGGTTGATTTCTGCCGAAAAATTGAATTTAGTCATCCTTGTTCTACAAAACAAATGAAAACACATATTTGGCCAGTTTCATTGAACTCGGCTTGAATTTAACAATGTTTTTCTTGTCATAAATACAGTTACGATGTCAAGTGGTTAAAGTAGCCGCATGCCAAAAATATTTACTCGTGTCTAATTGACTTGAACTACTACTATTCACCATGCAACCAGCCGGCTTTGGCTAGTGAATGTGGATTTTTGTGTTTTTACAAAAAAATGAAATGAAATCGAAACTGAAATGTCATTTTCCATTGTATTAAAACTGCATTGGTTTTATGGTATTATAAACATTATCAGAATGAAGTAGACCCTCACATTTGTGCTAAATCTCATGTTTTCGCGGAGCAGATTACACAAAAAGGATTTTTTAAGTTTGCTCAACCGAGTAAAACAGACGAGAATGAGTAAAACATGTTTCATTACTTTCGTTTGAAAACTAAGAGTTCAATTTTTTCGCATGTATGCGAATTTGAAACGTGGCCAAGATGTTTGCATTATTTGTATGCATCCACGAACAAATTCAATAGATTAAAATCTCATTTTCAATTTCAATATCACTCTTTGTAACTAATCTGTGGATTGCAGTGAATGATGATTTAATTACAGAGAAAGCTCACGCAACTTCTCAAGGATTGCATTTAAGTAATAAAGCAATTACAGATTATTATTATTTGTATTATATTAATAGAGTCATTATTACAGTAGATTTCTTATCGTGTTATTATGTATGTGTTTTGTTGCGTATGCGGTATTAGGAGAATAATGCAAGGCATCCTGAGGGGATTCTTTAAAAAATACAAACCAATTTAATTTACTATTGATTAAAACTACACTGCAAAAATATCAAAAAAGCTCAACCAGTCATGAACGGAGCATGCATAACATAGTAAAAAGGAACATGTGAAAAGAAAACAAACATCTTTGATTCTCAATTCTCGTGTCCGTTTCACAAACTTAATGGGGAACAATTAAAAATGAAAATGTGTCAAATTAGTTTAGTATTAGTTTAGTAGTACAACAAAAGGAAGCAGAAGGAAGAAAGTTAATCCCACAATGATCTAAGTCCGACAACTTGAATCTTGTTAATCAAGTTGATTGTGAGATGAAATTAAAATGCTTGCGGTTATTAGGCAGCAAAAGGGAAACCAACCAACAATCAAGTCAAGACAATAATTCTGAGATGTTAATTAAAATTGGCGACGACAGCTTGCACTTTTACAAACAAAAGTGCAGGCACAAGACAAATCGTATTAAATACTTAAACCAGGTTTTGGTTCTTGCAATAAAGACGACTGCTGCCAGATTGTATGACTTGAAATTAGTTTGCATTGATTCTCACCATAGCTTGTATAAGTTTGACGAAAGATTGATTTTCAAATTTGTAATCGCATTGCAAAATTGATTCGATATGCAATCGTACGGGCAACGGTACAAGTTCCAGATTAAAATGAGCCTCAGATCTAGTAAAACTTGCAAATGACATTTCGTGGCTTTCGTTCTTTAATAAATTCAATCATTCGTAAGACTTTCTCAAAAATGGATTTGTTGTTTTAAAATAGTTTGAACAAATTACAAATAAATAGAAAAAACTTACCGCAACTAAAAATCGACGCATTCTGCAATCTAGTCTGTTCTACTAAGGTTGAATATAAATTTCAAAGAACGCGTCTGTTCCTTACTTTGTAATGTAATTCACCCACAAAATTAAACACGACCGTTCCACAGGGAACTCTAAGACCAACTGAATCTACGTGTTTAAATTGATCAGGATCCTTTGAGTCAATTTAGATTAGACCCTTGCGAAAAGGTTGCTACCAACAAACTGATGTTTGTTAAAGCCCTGCAAAACAACCTTAACTATGCTTCGTTTGCTGGTAGTCAGTCGTTGGTTGCAGCTAATCGAAGGGATGAATAATTCTAATTTCTGTTATGCAGAATCACGAGAAACTTGAATGAGGTAATGTACGAACGTAACTCCACTAAAAGGGGTACTTTATTTTTACAGTACAAATATATTACACTATGGAGCTACTATTAAGCTGTGTCAGACTAATATTCATTTTGTATATGTCACTTTATCTGTTCATAGTTTCAAATATTTTATATTTTATCTTCCAGAATTTTTAAAAAAGGTATAAATTGCATTCCGGTCACAGTATATTTTGAAAGTGCAAGAAGAATGTTTATAAAAGTATTTGTATAATGCAAATTGCGAATTGCAGTCATGTGTCCTGCCCACGTCGGGAAACCGGAATAGCAGATTTCGATCCAATAAATATGTAATTCGTGATTTGTCAATCAATCTGCCAACTTGATGAAAGATAGGAGTTGATATAATTACAGCTGTCAAAAAATTTACAAAATTAGTTCGAACCATATATCAATCAGCAGATGAAAAGAAATTCATCAATGCTGTAATTTCTTCCGGTTGTTCCCAAATCTTTTATTAATGTATGTATATTATTTACGTTGGTTGTAATACGACGAATTTTAATGTCTTCCGTCTAAGCGAGATTCAGCGCACCCAGATTTTTTAATTTGTTTAATAAGACTTAATTGGATATCAAAAAATCTATTGTTACTCCAAACTGCCAAATATTTTAATTAAAAGATTCATGTTACCTTTATATAATTACTGATTTTGTTCATAATTCTAATGAAATACATAAACGCTTGTTCGCAATTTACATAAATATTTATTTTCGTGCATCGATTTGTTTTTTACAGTTAAATAACATCTTAAAGGAATTAATCATGCGTATGCTATTTTCAATAGAAAATAAACCATTTCTGTCGTATTCGTGGGCTGTATTGAGATGTAATGTAATATTTATTTTTTTAATTGATGACTTATAATTCAATATGCAAACCTAATAAAGATCTCTATCTGCTTCGTACAAATTTCATCTTATCCTAGAATTTGAATGGGATCTAAAAATATTGGTTTTCGAGATTCATGCTATAATGTGTAATATGCAGCACGTTCTATTTCTCAACTGACGAGTATCAAAAATTAATAGCCAGTCTATCCTGCATGATTGAACAAGATTATTGCACTTGAACTCCAACTTGAATTACTGCAGCCAACAATTAAAGTCTGGCATTGCTAAATGCACGGATGTCAAATGTTACTTTTTTGATGAATTGGGAAACCCTTGCTCTTGGCATCATAAGAAAATACTATATCCCTTAGCATTAAGTTTGGTTATGTCTTGGTCAATAAATTAGCCCATAGACAAACTAGTTAAAAAAAGTTGCATAAATGAATGCATGATCATGCACCTTTGTCATTATTGTGTCATTTCATCACCAATTTTTATCCAATTGCTTGTAATTCTGTTGCATGATTTCATTGCCAAAACTCTTAGTATGGAGTCAATTGTTAGAGAGAATGCTGGTGTCATTTATTTACTTGTAGTTTTGTGAAATCGGATCTAATAAAGTACAAATTTTTTTAAAATAATTTATTGTAATAAATTTCACTGTCAGATTATTTAGGATTTCAAAATCATGAGTGGAAATGGACTGTTTGACATGTTCGGGTTCATAACTCAACCAATAATGTCGTACCTCTGGTTTCCAACAATGCAAGCATTTGTGGGGTCGATCGGGATTATACTAGCTATTTTCACACGAATGGATATCATGCAGGATGAGCAATGGAGACCTCGGTCAATGGAGAAGTTTGACTTTATCGTGGGTGAGTAGTTTCCAAAATATATACAATTGTAATATACTTATTTCACTTCAACCATGTTACTGTGTGTGGTTATTTTTTTTAAATGCATTTACATTTATATGATATGCTAATTCAATACTTAGTTGGATCTGGGTCCGCCGGTACCGTTGTCGCGAACAGATTAAGCAAAGAATACAACGTCCTCTTGTTGGAGGCCGGTGGTGAACCGAGTCCACTACAGTTTATTCCTGGGTTTGGTTTCTTTCTGATAAATTCTCCACAAACGGATTGGATGTACAAGACTAAAAGTCAGACTAAAAGTTGCTTAAATTCTGTTAACCAAGTGAGTCAGACAAAAAAGTAATTTGTTCGCAATACACTTTCAAATCCTCAGTCGTGTATCACTTGTAATTTAACAGCAATCTAGCTGGAGTGCAGGGAAAGGTCTGGGAGGAACGGGGAATTTGAACCTTATGGTTCATCTCCGAGGACATCACATGGTACTGGGTTTTATTGAACATCATGACATTCCATGATGAATAGGTTGTAATAGTCATTAATAAATTATAATTTGAAAATGTCAAGGATTACGACAACTGGAGCAATGTAACAGGCGATCCAAGTTGGAGCTGGAAAGGCGTGTTGCCATTCTTCAAAAGCTATGAAAATCATGAAGACGCATTTGATGTGGACAGTGAGTGAAGAACGCACGAAATGGAATTCATGAGGCAACACAAAAAAATATATCTAGCATCCATAAAGATGACACGATTAATATTGTAGAACGGTATCACGGATTTTCTGGAGAACTTCGAATTCAAACACCAGACTATGTAGGACTTGGAGTGGATTTCATAAAGGCTGGAATGGAAATGGGATACCCAATGGTTGACCTTAACGGAGTGTATGACGAAGGTAGATCAAGAATATTACAATAAAATGTAACTGGAGATGAATAATATTTTCTGGCTTAGGATTTGGGGTTACGAGGTATCCCATCAAAAATGGGGTCCGGCAAGCTCCTTTTAAAGCCTTCCTAGAGCCGATAAGGTCCCGTACTTCTCTCACAATTAGAAAGTACGCACATGTTAATCGGGTAAGAACTCTCACTGTGGATAAACTTAACAGAATAGTTGCATGGTGTAGACATTAAAAAAAATGCTTTATTGTTCATTACCTATATTACTATGCAGGTATTATTTCGGAATGGAAATTTAGCCTATGGTGTGGAATACGATCGACATGGGGAAAGATATGTAGCATTTGCAAACAAGGAGATTATCCTTAGTGCAGGTAGTAAATAAAATAAAACCTAAAGAATTTAGCGGAATTTTATTCGATTCTTGCAGGCGCCATTGGATCCGCAAAGTTATTGATGCTCAGTGGTAATCGAAATACAGCCAAATTTTAAAGTTATGGGCTTTTAACCATCTTTTCACTGTAGGCATTGGACCTAAACAACATCTCGAAGAAATTGGAGTGCTTACAATAA
>JAAXNX010002210.1:0-14264 GCA_036491905.1 Folsomia manolachei
TCCGTCACGGTATTCAGCTCTCTGGTCACTTTTAAGGCCTAAATTTAAAAAAATGACATATCAATATTTTTAATTGTTTGGAGATATGACGTTGGCCAATAATGATCATTTTGTCGCCACCTTTGCTATGAAGGCCTCTTGTACTTGGACCGCAGACAATTTCCGGGATTGTAACCCAGCCAAGAGTTGTTCATTGGTGAGGGCCAGTATTTTTTGGTGATGAGCACCCAATTGGTAACGGGACTGAGACTCTAACTTCTTGAAGTCGGCTTCTCTTTGAGTCTGCTTTCTCCGGATGATTTTCTTCGTCTCCAGAATTCCCTGAGGTAAAGAAAGTTGGTTTAAGAAACTAATTTGATTTTGCACAAAATTAAGTAGTGTACCATTGCAAATGTCACGGCACAATAGGAGACATAACACACTAGTGCCGCTAGTATGATGGAAATCCATGGTCCGGTTGTGAAGAGTTCGAAAATCCGGGAGAATTCCATTGTTAAGAACAAACTTTCTCGGACAAATATGTGTATAAACAGCAGCTGACAGGAGATAATACTTAACAAATATATGGTAATTCAAGTTTAACCCTTTGATCACTCCTGTGGTTGAGAGGGCTTTAGGAACTGGTTCTATGGTTAAATCTGGGTAAAGAGTCCCGCTAGCTGTAGGTGCCTCCGGTAAAATGCCAGGCTATGGTATTTTTGTCGGGGATGCTGTAACAATGAGATTTTGTGAATGTTTGATTTAGCAATGGTTCAAGTAGACAAAGATAACTATTCTCGCTTTTATTGTGGACTTTGGATGCATGGACGTTATGCATCCAAAGTATGGGACATGTACAGGGTAATTATTTGTTGAGATGATAAGATAAATAAGCAATAAACCATGTATTTTGTGGGTACAAGTGAGTTACGTTAAATTACCACAAAGTAATTATGTAATATATGTGCAATTGTAATTGTGGTTCGTGATTTTCGATGCAATTGAATGTCTCAAAAAGTTTGTCATGCAAAATATTCAGTTTTCTGGAAATGTATTTTTATTTTGTCATTTACAGCCTAAGACGTACTTACAATTATGCGAATTTCATATTACTCTAGTTTGATTGATTATGCACCAATATATTATGCGAATTTTGTAATACACCGGAGACCACCCTAAATATAAATATAACTCTCGTTAGGTAATCATAACTAAATAATTTAAGCAAACTTAGCCTGCAACTAGTTAAGATAAGACAGTAATTATTTCAGTGTTCATAAAAGGCTTAGGTTATCAAATCCGATATTTTAGAGTAGACTCAAGTACTGCGATAATTAACTGGCATCAAATATTTAGAAAAGATTTTTTTTAATAAATTGTACAAAGATGAAATTGAAGTTGTGATTTATTATTTTGTGTTTCAAGTAACTTTTCTATCACAGGTCATTTTAGGCCTCCGTTCCATTCCTTAGTTGTGTCAGTGTTTGTAAGAAAACTGCTCCAATTCCGTTAATAGTCTGAGCACAATTTCCTCCTTAAATGGCAAAGCAATACATTGGACACCAATTGGTGCACCGATGCTTTCCTTGACGGCCTGAGGGAACAATAACACATTTTTAGTAATTATTCACTAGAAACACTTTAATCCAAGAACTTACCTTATGGGCCATTTTTAAAGCTACGTCACCCTCGTCATCAAAATTATCGTAAAGTTTTCCAGACTCTCGACCAAAAGGCACAACTCCTGTAATTAAAGTTTCATTTCAAGACTGTGACTTATCTGACATTGTCAAAAAAACTAGTTAATCTCTAAAAAAATCTATTCCAACCTGCAGGATAGTCAACCAAGTTCCAGATCATGGCGTAGCAGACAGCCACTGCAAATGAGAATCATATGCCCAATTAAAATTTATCTTCTCCCTGACTGAAATATTCTTTAAAAAATCCAAGTTAACTTACTCGGAAGTAGACCCGGATACTGGATCAAAGGCGCTGGAAAAGGGAACAGCGGACTTATCACTGCATCCAGTTCGAGTCGTTCCCATTCTGCGTGCATATCCTCGATAACCTTCCTCTTTCCGCCTTGATTCTCCCACAAATCCTTTGAAGTCACAGCACCCGCTCCAAACATGGACCTCAGCCTTTTAGAGTACATAAAGGGAAAGAGCTTGGAGTTCATGAATCCGCGTAGAAATCTCTGGACACTTGGTGGCACCCAGGACATGTAGTAATGGAGTTGGATGGATTGTGCGATTTTTTCTCCTTTCCTGCAAAATCCAGAAAAAAAAAATTAGTAAGAAACCTGGACACAAGGATTGTCTTGAGGACTTACAATGACTTGAAGAAGTGTTGGTTCTGATCCGCCAGCAGGAATTTGGACACTATATGCATATAATTGTAGGGATCCGGCATGTTGAAGGGTACCAGGGTGTGGCCAAGGGATTCTAGCGTGTTCTTCGCCCGGAGGAGGACTTCTTCGGTGTCACCCATGGCCGGGAAGTAGGGAAGCGAGGAAAGATAACCGATCCGAAGTTTTTCTTTGGAGGTGAACAACGCATTATCCCAAGGAATGGGTGGGATTCGGGAGTCGTACTTGTGTTGTTTGAAATCTTCGCAGATTCCTTTAAAAACTGTGGATACTATGGTGGGCGTCTGACCAATTATTCCGGGAACGGCGGTCATCCCCATAAGATTTGGGAGGGAGGATACGACGCCTTTGTCACTTTTGGGAAAAAAAGGTAAAATGAATGTAGGACAAGATCATGCTTTGGATTTTCTTTAGTTTAGAGCTTGTTGTTATTTTTCTTGGCTTTATAAGCACGCAAATTTCTAGTAGCTTACCTAAGTCGTCCTAATGTCGGTTTGATGGATGCAACTCCATTGAAATGTGCAGGGATTCGAAGCGATCCTCCGATATCGGAGCCGGTTCCAAATGGACAACCGTGACTCCCTACCAAAGACCCGGTACCGGAGCTGGAACACTCCCGGAGAAAGTTTGGGATTTATGCAGTTTGTTGTAACACCGAAAACAGGGTTATCACTCCCATATGTGAATAGAGTCTGAGGGACCTGTACAAAATATGAATATTAGAAAATATTTCCAATGCCGCATTGGTATGCTTTGTTTGAATTATTTCAAAATTACGTTAGTCTTGACAAAGGGAACACATCCAAGGTCCTAAAATAAGTAATACAAAAACATGAAATACAGGCTTCAATAAAATTGTGACTATTTTGAACTCTGTCACTCTTACCATCAAGCTTTTTACGAGAACTGCATTTTCTTCAGCCGGATTGTACAGACGTTTAACATAGCCCAATCTATACAGAAAAAAGTAAATTTTTTAATCCATAATCATGCNTACAAACGTTTAACATAGCCCAATCTATACAGAAAACATTAAATTTTTTAATCCATAATCATGCAGTTTGTTTAAATATTTTGAAGTTTTTTTAAAATTCTTACGTCGTATCTAATCCTTTCACATTTGTGTCATCCTTGACGCAGAATGGAATTCCGTGGAGGGGACCCTTTGGCTCGGGAAGGCTGTCCAGCTCTTTGGCCCATGCCTGAGAACAAATCAAGTATATTTTAGTAAAATTATATTTGGCAGACAATAAGTGTAGCTTACAAAAGCTTCTGGGATAAAATCCGTGACATTGTTGAACTTTGAGGTTGATTCAAGAGTCTGAAAACAAGAACAATTGGATATTTAGGAAAGATTTCTTCATGCAACAGAAGATTTTATTAGCAAACCACCTTTGAAATATACGCTTCTAACACGGCTGTCGCAGAGAGTTCCCTGTAAAAAGTAATTAATTTATGAAAAGTCTTGTAATTGGATTGATTGACTATGAACAGTTTATGGGGAAAAATTTGTAAATTGCTCACCTTTTCTGTAGAGCTTGTACAAGTTCTTCCCATCCCAAATTAAGGATCCGTTTATTGTCCCCTTCCAATTTGTAGAGACTTTGTAACCTCGCAAATTCTGCGGCCCGTTCATCTTGTTTCCTCCGTTGCACCGTTTCCAAACGCCGTTTCTCCTGAGAATAAAGAAGGAAAAGTAATTAGAATTCAGCCCATATATGCAGAGTTAACGGTGTGACTTTAGATTTAAGAGGTAAGCTCATTTTAATAAGGGTTCTATGCAAAAATCCCATTTTGCAAGTCATGAGATGTGATCCTTTGCAAAATCATTTTGTCAAAATGATTTGAAAGAGAAACTCAGTGCGAGATTAGTAAAATTAATGCGCATTTCTTTTTCTAAGTGCATTTTAATCTTTGCATGAATAGCTTAATTGTTAATCTTCTAATGGTAATTTGTGCAAATAAGTACCTCCTCATTATATCCCAGAAGCTGTTTCACATAGACAAATCCACCCACTATAATTGCCATCAAAGTGGCGACACAATATCCGCAGAAGCCCATTCTTCTGTAAAAACTGGGGAAAGTGGGTTTACTGAATTTTATTGGAGTTCTGTTTCTACTCTGAGATTGGAACTGACTGTTTTATCACGATAACCCAGTTACGGTTTATCGATCGAGGAGTCTAACTCCATTAAAATTCAGGCCGTACAATAAAATATTTCGCAATATTTGAAAGAAGTTGTGAATTTATTCCACCCTTCTACTTAATTTCCTGTCTAAAAGCTACAACCACTGTTTTAAGTCAAATAGGAATTATCTACCAAACTCAAACGGTGTTTATGAATGACTGGATGGCAACTGAAATTGAATTTAACCATGATTTGCAAAATTAAGGTTAAGCCATCTGCAGTACAAGGTTGGATTGGGTCCATAATTGGTGGGAATGGAGCTTTAACCAAGTTACCATGCTCATGCATCCACTTGAATTTTTAAGTTTGAACAAGAGAGATAAAACAGACTTTATAAAAAAAAAATGCCAGATTATTTTAACTCAGCGGAATGTAATGTCAAGCAAAGTAAACTTAATATTAAAGCTGTCTCTTCTCAACGAGAAGTTCTCGTTATTTGAGTTAAACAAGCCAAGCAAATAATATTTCAGTGAGTTAAGTGGACTTTGATTTGATAGTGTCATTGCTGAATTGGAGCGTAATGACATTGCAAAAAGTACATTGGCTGCCCTACACTTATCTGAAGTATTGGACAAGATTTAATGGGCACTATTGAGTCAATACCATTGACCGGACGCTCTCTGAACTGGACACGCACAAAAAAATGACTATAATCTCTTCGCTAAGCTTGAAATCATACAGGCAGATGTGTAATTTACTGTAATGGAATCTAATGAAATCAATTTAGGTAGTTGCTTCGTCATTATAGCCTTATCATGGACAAGTATGAATACTGATGTCAACGGACTTTTGATTTGAACCTGTAGTACGCGTGGATCACGTCTTCTCCCGGATTTTAACATGGTCAAAGTTATGGCGGTTGTGGTCCATCCGATATTTCGGGTAAAGTTTGTTAAATATAAGCTACATCGGAGGATTTGATATCCTGGTATTCTACGGAGTAGGAGCATTTTGATGGGATTGAGAAACTTACAAAAACTTGAAAACTGTTTGATAAGAGACTGAAGAACATTGAATAGAATTTTTTTTAAGCTTGGTATTTGAAAGACAACAACATTCTAAATAATAGTAACGATATGACAACATTTAAATTATTAAAGATACCATATCTCTAAAAAACGTTATATGGCAAGATTTGCCATTTCAGAGGCATCTTTAATTCTCACAAGATTTTTTTTTTACAAAAAAAAACTTCTTCTTTCACTGAAATCCGTTATAAGTAGCAATGTAAACATGGCTCATCTACTATCTAAAGGCCAAGGTAAAAGCCAGATGCCCACAATTCCAGACAGAGCACTTATCCATTTCTGCATTAGCTCCAGGAACATAAGCCATCTGCATCTGATAAGGTGGTCAGGATCACGGAACAATAATTAACGAGTAGCTTAAAAAAGGTACTGCCACACAAATGACATGACATAACTTTACAATTGCATGAACCGGATGATACCCAAGAGTGACGATCACAATGACGAGTAAAGCTTTTAAAGAGAAACGGTACTTTTGTAATATATGTGCATTTACTTACTATATTTGCACAACGGAACTTGACAAAAAATGTTTGCCTTTCTCTAATAACAGGTATTTAGCTCACATCATCCCAGTTAAGTAAATATCTGCATCTGCCACACACACACGACCGCCTGCATCCATATTAATGTTGATCAATTCACTAATTGTGCAAATGGTTGTGGCTTACTTAGTATGTTAGTTATTTATTGTTAGGCAAATTGCACGGATGCTGGGTTACATTTTGACGTGGATCTGGACATATTAATGTTGATCAATTCACTAATTGTGCAAATGGTTGTGGCTTACTTAGTATGTTAGTTATTTATTGTTAGGCAAATTGCACGGATGCTGGGTTACATTTTGACGCGTATCTGGAAGTCTGTGACAGTTTTATTGTGCATTAACTCTCACTTTACTTTCTTTACAGAGCATCTGTTTCCAATATCTATTCAGGTTATGGAACCAAGTCGAGCGAGATTATAAAAAAACAGACGAAATTCAGATAGAAAGTAGAATCAATGTAATTTGAAATTGAAGAAGTCTCTGATTCGACTACACAGAATAATGCCAATTGTTTAAATTGCATGGGTGTGGCTGATTTTGGGTTATTATGCAAGAAATTCTCGGAGCATTTCCTGCCAACATCCGTTATGATTGCTTTCTCTTTTGATGCAAAGTAAACAAAGTAAGAGACTTTGTATTAATAAAGGGTAACAAATGCAGGGATCTCTCGTAATGGTTTTGTTCATCAGTGTTGATTAAAGTCTAAAATTTGCGTGTTATAAGAAACTTTCCTTTAAGCAAGTAAATTGAACGGAACAAAATTTAATGGTTGTAACTAAATGGATTACATGGGACTACTCCGAATTAGCTTATCTATAGAATAGAGCTTGCATGAGTTAGTTCTGTATGAATAGGGAATTGACATGAATACATGGATTAATGGATATGACCAGTGAAAGATTTATGAGTTGCTAAATATAAGTTGGCAATGAAAATACTGGTAATGAAACGCCACCAAAAAACTGGCAAATTGAAACTCGGGCGACATTAACGACCCGGATTGGTCTGACGATTTTGAACAAATGAACCATTTGAACGAATGAATATAAATAATGTCCCGTGTAGGCTAATCTCATAAAGAAAATCGTTTATGTATTTCAGAATGAAGGTGTAAGTCTGTAGTTTTAGTTCCCACATTGATTCAGAAACTATAATATTTTGACAGAATGTCAATCAATATCCACGCATGTAGCCAGGATGGCACGAGTTTGTTTGGCTAATAAAATGTCAAAATTCATCAATGTCATGTCCATTTACTTTCGTGTGTCTCAAAATTCTAAACATAGCTAAATTTCCAATTTGCGCTAATGCTTCCCTAATTAACACTACGGGATTGACTTGCTAAAAGGGCATGCAATCGCAGACAGTCACAAGCTTATTTTTCATCTGCCAATGATTACTTTAGAGAAGTAATTCCAAAACCACGGAAAGTCATAAATTGTCGGATTGAATTAAGGTGAGAGAAAAGTAGATAGGTCTGGATTGTTGTATTTGTACAGATAACCTGATCTCTGAGTTTGGCGTTGAAAGCCATAAAAAGATGGGCGTGCCGAAAATGTGGTATCCTGCTATTTCGGTCTTTTTCACGAAATGAATCACATGCCAAATCATTTCGTCTGCAGTTTTCTAAACCTTGAGACTTCATCTGAAGTGACATGATAATAAATCAATTGGTTGTGAACCACCTTTCCTGCATGTCTGTTAGCTGTAATTTTTAGTTTAGGAATTGAGATAAAGTAATAAAATAACACTCAAGATAGAAGAGACGAATAAAGAGAATTGAGAACGAGGAAATTTGGCATAACCCAAGCGGAAATTATGACCTGAACAAGTCATAATTACTTAACTGTAAAGCAAAAAGGTGGATAAGCGAGTCAAAAAACTTGACTTGGACTTGGACTCAGTTATCGGTGGAAAGCACGTTAAATAAAATTTGTGATAACATTAATCCCCAAAAGATTTGTCTTTGAACTTATTGCGAGGCGAATCATGGACCTTTCCAACTTTGTATTCTAGAATTTGTTGGAATTTTAAATAAAGTTGTCGAAACTAACGAAATTTAAAAATTGTCATTGTAAAATAAAAGTCAGATTCCGTCATTCACCTTACTTGTCTTAATTTTAATCTTATCTCCTAATTGCTACACCGTTAAGCCAAGGAAGTTACGATGCGTGAAGCAGAACACGTGAAGATTAACATTAAACATTTGTTTGTACACTCATTTGCTCATGAAACACTGCCTCTAAAATTGATACATGAATTAATAATCTGCACAATAAATCTGTATAATGCTAATATTACAAATCTCTGTGTCTCATCTGAGCACGTGGTGAAGTCAGCATAAAGGTGCAGGAGCAGGCTACACCTTATGCAAAATTATTTTAAAAATCCATGCAAAAAAGTGAACATGAAATATTTTCTGTGCAAAAAAGCTCGCTCATTTTAAGACTCACGCTTTCAAAGCAATGCTTTTCAATCTGCCAGAATAAATTTAAGATAAATTTAAGATTAAGATAGAGACCTCCTCATGACTTACAAATTAATGATGTCTGTAACCATCAATCAATCCCAGTCACAATTACATAATTAATAAAAAAATTAATGAAATTCATATCTCTCCTCACCCTAAATCCCCAACAGCAAAAAGTTGACCTTCCATCCACCTCTTCGTCCACTGTGACGACACGTGGTCCACTCTGGAGTCCTCCCTCCGAATAATCTTCAACCTCTTGAATAGTCTCGTAATCAATTTTTCCACCTCCTTCATCCCCCTTGCCCCCACCACCATCAATGCTTCCTCCACCATTCCTTAAAATAGATTTTTGCTGGTGTTGTTGCTGTTGCTGGACTAAAATAAGGTTTTGCTGTTGTTGTCGCTTTGCCGTGAAGATCGCATCCGGATCCGGAAACGGCATTACTTTGATGTGATCTTGGGTGTGGTGTCGGACATGTGTTTTGACTTTGCTCTTGCTTTTTGTAATGTTTAGACTATTATTTCGAGTGAGCTTCTCCTTGGAGAAGGTCAAGTCCAAGGCGTCCGCGGTGGCGTCGCCGGAAGATTTCTTTGGGGAGGAGTTCTGGTCGAGATCAATGGAGTGGATTTGAAGGTCCTCCATAGAACTGAAGATGAGATTATCTTTACTCGGAGATATTTCGTGGTTGTGAAGCATTTTTAGTTTTCCGGAACTAGACATGGTTTGTTAAATTGTTCACTTTTTAGCACTAAACACAGAAGTTTTGCAGTTTGAACACAAATGTTTTAAAGGCACTGATTGAAGTGAAGTAGTGAAATTGACGACAAATCTTTGCGTTTCCTGCAATTAACAATGATAATAAATAAATTAGTGAATTGGAGGTATGTAGTACAGCGTTATATTTTACAGAAACCACAGTCACAGGAGCAGTACAGTTATGTCAACTCATACTTCGCTTATCTGTCACATATTTCTTTGCTGTAAGCTGATAATTAATAATGTTTTATTTTATTTGTTCAACTGAACTCAGTCATGTAAACCATACAAATGAATTTGCTCTCATTTACTGACAATGAGTCGAGTTGCATGCGAGTCAATGATATCGGTCAAATATTTTTGTAAGAGCTTAACCACAAGTTTTTATATTTTTTACACCTTAATCCCGCAAAATTGGTTCAGGGGAGAACATCGTAAGGAAGGCAAGGTAAATTATAGTAATGTTCAAGTGCCATGCAATTAAATTCGCTAAATGACACGACGAGTATGCGAATTTCAGTGGTCAGACTGTAAATCTTTGCAGGATTTTTTAGCCACTAAAATTGCACAGCAACAAAAGACAAGGTGACTAACTATTGGATTTGATTGTTAGGCAGATATCTACGTGCAGTAAGTAACTTGTCACTTAGTTAGTCAAGGTCTGCCGTATCATCTAAACTAAACTTCTTTGTCAGGACGGGATAATGCTGAAGTGATGCCCAAAAAGCTAGTGATTTAATAATGAATTCCATTGATACAGAGTAGGATATGTAATTTAGTGACTACCATCTATAAAATCTGATAGCCACAAGAGGATATGGAGTGGATGTGCAGATCCACAATTTCCTGTTGCCCTTTGTCAAGCTCGGTAATTGTTGCCGTCCTCACCTCATTGGAATTTATGTGGCATGCAGTTGATAGTGTGGTTTATATAGTTTGACCCTTAGTATTAGCAAGCTATTATGATACGATATACTGCAAAACTTTTTCCACTCGGATGCTAAAATGTCGAGGTGAATAGGAATCACAACATAATTAAGATATGTTGTCAAATAAATTAAGTTACCACTCTTCTAAACGCCTAGGCAGATACATTTCCTTTAATTATGTGTGATTTTCAGTATCCTGTATTAGAATAAGTGCCATGAATTTATAAACTGTCACGAACAGGGATGTGATGGAGTGGAATAATTCCGAGATTGTCACACCTCGCTAAAATAAACTTTGCGAAATTCCGTGCTAATTTTTTAAATACAGCGATACCATTAAATATTGAGATGTGCATACCTATTAATCCAGGAATAAGTTACAATATCTCAGGCGGACGTTACACCAAAAATTATACCACCCATAAAAAACCGACACTAAAGACAGATCTCCAAAATTAGAAACTGCGATTATTTGCAGATATTTATTACCCACGTCAATTGTGTCTGTAAAAATTAGTGGACAATGCGATTGTAAAGGAAGACTGTGAAAATGAAACTGATCGATGCCACAACCATGAATGAGACCAAAGTAATTGTAACATAAATATTTAATTACTCTCGCAACTTGAGACTGGACTGGAATTGTGTGACTAATCATTCAAGATAGAAATGTATTAGCACACCCATTCTCGTCATTCTGATATTAACACAGAAGTGTGACCTCTCATTTTACAAATAACTTTTCTCCATTCCAGAGTACGTCTTTATCGTCACCACATGGTTAACTTTTTGACATTGCAAAAGCCATAAGATTTGTCAATGTCGTGCCAAATCCTGGCATTCCATTCATGGAAAAAAGCTTTATTTGCAGACTGACCAAATTGATCTGGTTTTAGATGTCCATGTACGTGAGGAATTACAAGGAGAGAGTCATAATCCCATTTATGACTGTAACATAAACCAAACCAGGTTTTTATGAGTAAGCGTCTTGTTTTGACTTCAATTTTGAATTTTGATGGGATGACTCATCCTACGTAATCTCTTTGCAAATATCCAGTTTAGTAAAATGCTTCCGTATTTTGGGTAGGCCTGAGTATGACAGAAGGCTTACGCATAGATGAGTAGGATGACTAATGACTACCTTCTGCTCCAGTTTTTCCAGGACAAGGTAGCAGAGGTAATTACATAACAGCAGCTTAAGTGCAGAAGCACTGGCAACCCTACACTTACTGGATTTGACAGATAAGACGGGTCAAAGTACACGAGAATTGGACCGTGAACAGATACGCATTACTTGTTAAATGAGCTTATTTTGCAGATTTACTTAAAGAATGCAAAATTTGTTGTCCAAATGAAATAGAGTAGAATGGCGATCTCAAGATTCTTGACAAGAAGTAAACAAAACATTTAAAGAGTCACATTTATGAACAAGTTTTCCTTGTTTGTCGCCTTGCGTTTGATACGCTACAATTATTAGGTTAAGGATAGCACAGTGATATAAACGAATCCTGCACGTATACTAATTACATATTGGAAAGAAACTAATTTCACAGATCATTTCAATTTCTATGGACTGGATTGCCTTTGCTATTAGTGTGCATAATTGCATTTCAATTTCATACATAATAGAGCGGATGTGCAGAATGTAAATAGTGTTCGTGTCCTCACCAATATTCCAGAATCCATTATGACCAATAAATGACTGCCTTTGGACAAATTGATCAATTACACTAATGAATATCTGGTGTGGTGTGTGAATCATGGAAATCAATTAGTGTGGTGACTCAATCAGTGTGTATGGAATTATCAATTTGTTTGAGACATTGAAATTTCTGAACTCTAGAATCTGGAGCATTATGCAAAGTCACAAAGAAACGTTACTTATTTATGAAAACATAAATTTTCTTTATCCTAGTAAGAAAAATGCTATTTCTACCCATAACACAATGTATACCGGGTTATGTAAAGTCGATGGCAATGAAAAATTGTCCCGAATAGAAAACAAGTTGCAATTAATACGCCTTTGTTTCTGTTTCCATTGCATGCCCATGATTTCCCTTTCATGCGGTACAATATTATGCCCGATAAGACCCGGTGGGAGAATGTTAATGTTCACTTCCAGCTAGTAATTTACTCCAGTCCTTGAATTTCAGACATATGCAAAGGTAATAAATATCCCGTACATGAACGTAGTAACGCTAAAATGAGCATTTCTTTGTTCTACACTCTTTCTGTGGCAAAAATAAATTCTGAGTCACCGATCTAGATTAAGACCAGATAAGGCCAGGTATGAAATCAGTCATAGGCTCAAACTATAACTGCAACTTAATTTCAGCGTGACCAATTCCCATTCATGACACAATCCTGATTGCAAGAATTACAAACGACATGCTTAGGTATTACATGTAACCGGTTATTTAAAGAAATGAGTGTATTTAAAAGAATTAAACTTACAATGTCCTCCAAATTGTGGCACTACTTTGATAAGAAGCAGGATGCTTTGTCTATCTTCTGTGTAGGGATCTGTCCACTAGTAAAACGAAGTATTCACGAAATAAACCAAATAGGATTCTACTACCACCAAAATATTTACGTTGCAAAGAAACCTCCAAAATGAAACTGGGCACAGATTGAGATTTAGGTTGTAGGTACACAAAAATAGCTAATATTCCAGAAGGGTCTCACCCCAACGTCTGAATGAAACCTTTCCAATAAAACCAGGTAGGAAACACAGTACCTGTGCTAACTTAGCAGTGCAAAGGTAAATTCAACCAATGCACACAGGCCCAATTTCACCAGACTCTGAATAATGAACCCATTGGGACTCTTACAAATGAGGATGTATCTCAAACCGAGGTAGTGAACATGACTAAAACTGCAGTCAAATTACTGTTTCTATTCTAGACCTTAGTTCCTGGTGCCAAATGCAGTGTAACATGTAACCAACCTCCTGCCTGGCGAAGGAAATGATTGAGATTGAAAAGAATTTCTCTAAGAGAAAGGAATGAACGGTAAAACAGCTCCCTGGGTGGATGCATGTCATGTAATAGTAAATCTTGAGACATTTCTTGGAGCGGATTGTAGTGTTTGCAAAAATGTCAGTGGCAATTGAACCAAGTAGTGGATTGAAACTGAAAATTAGAAACACGCTATAGGCCACATTTGTCAAGTACGTTTTCCAGGGTATATTGCAAATCTGAATTGGAGCCAAGTGTGTTACTTGATGCAGTAAAATGTATTAGGATTTAGTAAACTATGGGTTTCTGACACATAAAAAACTATATCGCTCATGCTTTCTGTAAAGTACTCCTTCTTAGTACAACACACTTAATTAGAGTTGGCTGAGCGAGTTAGATTTGAATCTGTAAGAAGAAAATCCCATTGCGGAAGGATTTTGCATAAGCTTTAGCTGTAATTCGGTTAGTTGGACAGATGCCGAAAAAATTATCAACTTATCATCAAACACACAACATTCACATTCCTTTCCAAGGCTATATGAAGTATCTATAAAATGCTAATGGAACACAGTTTCCTCAGAATTTCTCCCGTTTAACATTCACAGCACGGCGATAAGCTCGCTGCTGCGGTAGGAATAAAGTCGAATTGAGAACAAACCACCCCGCTGTCGAATTTATAACTTCTCAAGAAAAGGATAAGGAAGATTTATTTACCTCTGGATCCACGCCACGCCATAAATACTACGGCAAGCCAACGGCAATAATAAATTGATTGAGTCCCAAATTTTCTTTGCTAATGGAACAGAAACAAAACTTCCGCACTTGCTCCTCTTACTCACTAGTGTCAGGTTGATAAACAAAAATTTGGCTGCTTCACCGCTAACCTAACCTAACCACCTCCACAATTTACTCCCGACTTTTTTGACACAGGTAACGTTCGCAAAAGGGGAGTGGGTGTTTGTTAAAACTACAAAATTACCCACAAGAGAAAGACCAGAGCACAATGTTAACACGACCCCAAACAGAAATTGACTGA
>JAAXNX010002211.1:0-14264 GCA_036491905.1 Folsomia manolachei
TTCTTAGAGTTCACAAATCCAGCAAAGGTTTGAAGTGGGCTCCCATGGAAGGAGTCAACCAGTCGAATTATACTCCCGTAGCTACAAATCATTATCATTTTTCCATCCGGAGAAAACTTGAGACTCGCCCAGTCGTTATCCTTCTCATACGCAAACTTAAACGTGGAAAAGGGGCCCTGGATCAAGGATCAAGGTTAATTTAGACACCATTAAAACCCACAATTAAGGAACCTTATCAAAATAATCTCACCTTATCAAAGGACCGTAAATCATAAAGTTTAACGCTCTCATTATTAACCCCCGCCGCAAAGATAAGCCCCTCAGGATCAAACGCCGCCACAGGCTTCCCCAGAAGATGCATGAGTCCTTGACAATTCGGTGATCGGAGATCCCAGAGTCGGAGTGTTTTGTCGAGTGAGCCGGAGAGGAAAGTGTCATCCATTGGGGACATGGAGAGCGTCGTCACCTTTTTAGAGTGACCTGGGAAGTAGCGGAGATATTTATTGTCATGAAGGGAGAGGTAGCGGATCGTGTCATCTATCTTGGTGGAGGAATGGATCGCCGTATTCTTGGCGTGAGTGAAGTGAATCAAGTCTACCCCGTACTTTTTGGAGTTGAGGGTCCGCTTTTGGCTGGAATAAGTTTCAGAAGTCAATTATTAAGTTAAATGTTAAATAACTGTCTTAAATTAGTGACTTACGTTCCCTTTTCACAGTCATAAATGACGATTTGGTCATCCTCCGCAGAAGAGATGAGAAGGTCACCCGAGGGGGCGAAGCACATTGAATTAATTCGATCCGTATTCTCACGAAATATTTTGGCGACACGGAATTTACGGATGACGCCATCAACCAGCTTCATCCCTCGCTCCTCGATTCGCTCATCCATGGATTTGGAGTCCATCCTTCCTTCCTTAGTATACTTAGCCACCTGTGGATAAGCCACTTTTTTTATAGGGAACTGCTCTTATCCCCAGAGATAAGGTCCTGGGAATTTGTTGGAGATTTTTATTTATTCTTCGAAATTTTGGATCTAGTTTTTATTCTAGTCGGCTTTGATTTCCCCGCGCTTTACCGGCCTCAATTGGGGTACCTTGAGATATGTATTTGCGACAGACCTCGCATTGCTATTTATCTTATCTCGATCGAAAACTGTGTTATCCATAAAAATATAAAATACTTTATTTTATAGGCTCGCCGGTAAAATAATGTATTCATTAGTAAACGACAGGGAAGCTTTATTTTTGTAGTACGCCGTTTTTATTAAGATACCGTAGAAAAATATTTCAAACTTAAGTATACCCTAGAGACATCAGACTCCACATTTTATCTTGCTCAACCACACCCACCACCTACCCACCCTCAATCTAATGGCTGCTAAAGTAATATTATATTTAAATTAAGATCCGGAATGGAATAAAGACAGCCAAGCATGTCTGGCTAAGGGATTACAGCTCCATTAATAAATAATTAAACTAGAGACTAATTAAGAAAATGGCCAGAAATTGGTATTTTGGTCCAAAACGACTTTGGCAAAAATTCAATCCTCCCAAAAGACTAGACAACTGACCCCCTACTTCCTCGGCGAAACATAAATTAATAACTAAATTATTCTAACACATCGTCCCTTAATACTTGACGGTATCAAAATAAATAGCTTAAATTTACTCTAGTAACTAACCATTTTTCTATTTTTGACATATTTAATCTCTATAATTACGTGGGTGGGTGGCAGTGCTGGTTGGCAGCAGGTACTGTTGTTGAGTTATCCAAATCTTATCCTCCCAGTCGATACCCTGCACCAGGGAAGCGAGGATCCACGTCCTTGGTGGGGGTGGAAAAAGCTGTTTTCTTTAAGTTACCACTACCCTTCGTGACCTCCTCCTGTTTGACCTCTGGCTTCTTGACCTCCTCCTTTTTAACCTCTGGCTTCTTGACCTCCTCCTTTTTAACCTCTGGCTTCTTGACCTCCTCCTCCTCCTGGAGTGAGAGGGCGATGGCCCTTTTCAACTCCTCATCCTCTTCATTATCACTGTCCACTAAATCGATAATTGATTGATTAAATCCTCCTCCTCCTTTCCCAACAGAAGTAGAACTAGAACCGGCACTTGTTATCGTGGACGAAGGTACAGTCTTAGTTGTAGCAGTAGCACCACCTTCAAAAATAAATAACCCCTCAGTTACTGACCAGACATAAATTTACAAGCTNCAAGCTACAAGTCCACCCAGAATTGCACTCACCTGAAGATGACGGCTTATCCGAAGTCTTTTGCAACCACGCCGTAATAGGTGCGGCACTGCCATTGGCTGGTTTCTTGTTACTTCCACTCCCACCCCCACTTGGAACACGGCGCCTTTTTCCTTCCACCTTAGGCTTGGGAGGTGGCTCCTTAATCTTCTGGAAGTTTCCAGAGCATCGTGCCTTAAGAAATAATTAAAATAGTTTAATCTTAAAAACTTGTGACAAGAAATTAGTTACTGGCCACCTTATGATCCATCCACCAGAGATCATTAGGTCCCGGGGCCCGATTCATGGCCCTCTTGACCAAGCCAAAGTACGGAGGAGACGCCGCACAGGGTCCATCACAAAGCCAGATATGTTTCCTGTGATGATCCACTTCATCATGGAAACTGTGGTAGATCTAAGCATACAATTCACTAATTAGATACTTCGTCAACTAATTAATCCCGCGCACCACTCACCGTAATCCTCGTCCCAGCAGCAGCATTGATAAGTCTCATCAAATCCTGAAAATCCTTGCCATGTCCATCCCGATCCAGTTTGGAGTAGCCTCCCGTCACAAAAAGATAAGCGTGGATCATCTCATGCTACACAAGGGTAAGTAAGCTATTAGTCAACATATTCCTTAACACTGACTGAATGATAAGTCAACTCACAATCAAAGTATCGATAAGATCCGAGCGCGGTCTGAGAGCAAGAAGTGGTTCACTAAGCTTGATCCGACACCCTCCCACACGCCCCTGGTAGTAGCATAGTCCCGCACAGGACGTCATTCTTTTACTCCATTCCACCGTCACACCCCCCAGTCGACTCTCAAAGAATTGGGTGTTGAACTGCATAAAGAGCGCGTGGATGTCAGGGGTAGGATCGATAAGCTCCAGGTCCGGCTCGTGCAGACCTTGGCCAACACTTCCAGACGCCATGCTACCAAGTTTCCAGAAGAAACCACACCCACCCACTGGTGACTTGGATTAAAATGAAAATTCCAACGTTTTTTTACACAAAGTTAGTTCAACAAGTCATTCAGGTTCTGTCTGGTTGAAGTTGGTTGGAGGGAGTGGCGCCGGTTTTTTGGTTGTCCCACTTTGCCCCATGTATTTGAATCTCATCTTGCCCCATGTATTGCAAGTCTCATTATGCCTCTTTTTTAAAAAAGTGACCGTGTCGGTGTCACACATTCTGTGACCTTTACATGTCCTAAATGACAAAATGGCAAGGATTCTGGTATCTTTATATGTTGTTTATTGTTCATCCTCTTTTTCAATTGTACCAACAAATGCAGTTAAACTCTGTGCAATAGTTCATTATATTTACTTGTCTCTAATAACTAAGTAGCTCAATAATTCATGAAAACAAAGGTTAACAAGGGTCCAAGGTCTCTCAGCATGACCCTGGATATGTCACCTCATCCTCTACAAAGTAAAACTAATTATCAGTCATCCCCTTGATTGTCTTTTCTACTCCCCTCCTCCTCCCTCCTCCAACTGGAGCTCTTTAAACGCTGTTAAAAGCTCGGATTTATCCTCTCCACCTCCACCCCTCCCCCCTGTCTCCTGCACCGCTCGGATGTGGATCTTAGTATTTTCAAAATGACTGGAAATTTGGTCCCTGTCCTCATTCATCTCCAGATTGGGTAGTTCCTCTTTTATCTTGGAGATGAGTTGGTTCAACAGGCTACCCCCGATTTCCTTGTTTCCCTTCTCCAGGAAGTAGAGATACAGATTCAGAAGTTCCACGAGGAGCTGGACTTGAACCAAGGCATCCATACATTGACTCCCGATACGAACGCCCTTCTTTAAACATTCTAGGACACGCTTTCCATCACGAATCTAAAAATAAAGGTGTCAAAGGTCATTGGTTGTCCGTAATATTTACTTATTCTCACGTACCTCCTCTCCTTTAGACGCCACCGACTTCCCCGACCAAAATAAGTGCGAACAAACCCCAACCGCACGAGCTTGATCAGGTTTCTTAAGAAGTTTAGAGGCTGCTAGGGCACAATTTGTGGCGAGAGGTTCATGGTTCTCTTCTCCAAAACAACCAATCTGCTCTAGTGTCGCTATTATTAGGGTTATAGCCGCAAGTTGGGCTTTGCTATCCGATATTTCGTCCTCGTATAGGGAAAATGCCTAGAAATCAACAATTTATTTAGCTCCAGCCAACTTAATTTGAATAATACTTGCTCCCTCACCTGCGACATATACTCATACGCCACGGTTTCTCTATTTTCAAAAGGAATCTGTGAGATTGCAAGTGCCCCTTGGAGGAAAAGGCGTAAAGGGAGCTCTGCCAGTTCCGCCTTGGTGAGAGCTACAATAGTTCCGTGGCAAAATTGGAATATTTTACCGACTTTCTTGTCCCATTTAGGATCCTGTCAAAAAAACATTTTAATTATTCCTACGTCATTAATTAACTAGCTAAATATCCTCCAACCCACCTCATCCTTCAGCTCCGCATATTTGAATGCCAGTCTAAACGCCGAGAATATAATAGGTGGCAACGTAAACGGGATCCTGGCCACCCCACCCGCACCCAGATGTCGTCTTGCCGTATTTAAAATAATATATTGCTCATCCGCATCCTCAGAATAAAGCAGATGAAGAAACCTTCCCAGAAGACTTTGTTCTTCGGCAAAATCCTCCGCATCCCCTCCACCCGGTGGGGCATCCGCCTGATCTTGAATCAACGGATTAATCAGCCCCAACATAAAATCAATCTGTTCCGAACTTCCAATCCTCGTCTCATTCTCCAACGCGTTATTAATCAAATAAAGTGCGACAACTTTACGCCCCTCATAATCCAGAAAGTCCACCAAATTCCCATAACTCTCCAGCTTCAGAAGAGTCAGGACATTGTCGTAATTATCCACTGGAATCTTTAGTAACTTGACCAGCTCCCGTCCAACCGCCCCAGAGGCAGGAATCTTATCCAGACTGAATTGTGTAAATATTTCCGCCGTCTTCCCAAGAACATCATCCACAAAATCTGTTCTTTCAGGATAACATTTATTGGCAAGATTGATAAGGCTCACTTGCAGAGCTACCACGTCTTCCGGAGGCATATCCGGTTTGCTCAGGATAATCTTTGACACTTGTACGGAAAAGATATAGAATAGCTGGAGTTGCTCCCCAGTAGGCGTGGTGATTGCCGGGGGTGGCGTTGGATTTGGATTGGATCCCTCTTCCTCCTTGGATCGCTGTGTGTACGCCGCAAGTCTGTCGATGAGTGAGATGATAATCGACTTCACATTAACCGCAGGCTGCAGTTCGGCACAAGCTTGAAGAAAAGAGTGAAGTGAAGCGAGATGGAATTCATCCGGAAATACTTGGATAATGCATTCCATCAGATACTCCTGAGCAATGGCGTCCCGACAGGAGACCACTTGTTCCAGCAGGGGTGGGAGCACGGAGCGCGTGTATCTTTCCAGGTCAACGCTCTCCAGTTGAGAGAGACGGACGAGATTGGTTCCAACTAGGATGCGGAGATCGAGACGCTCCTTTTCACGTCTTTCCTTATCCCGGGAGTGGCCCTGATGTTGCATCCGTACCCAGAGTTTATTCATTTCCGCAAAGTTCATGAGGACAAAGTCGATCGAGTCTTGGACGCTGCCACCCGCCGCGGCGGAGTCTTCTTCGCCACCTAGTTCCTCTTCTCCAGCGGAGAGTGAGATTGGAGGTGGTGGGCCTCCAGAGAGACCTCCACTCTCCCCTACCACATCCGCCAACACGTTTCGAGTACATTGGAGGAGGTAGTTGCGCAGGAAGAGGCCTCGGAGGGGGTGCTGCACTCCCCGACACATTTCAACCATGTCCTTCAACACATCACGACAAAGGACGGGTTTGGTTTTGATGTAAACTAGGCCCACGGTTATCAGGAGGTAGCTGGAAAGGTCAGATTATTAGCTACACCATAAATGGGTCCAAGGTTACAGTATAACTTACAGTCGCGGCACAATATTGCCCGCATATTGGACCAGTTCGTAGAGATCCGAGACTTGACGACCCTTTTGAAACTCGTCCACTAAATACAGCTCCAGATGACGGAGCTCATCCGTGACGGCCATATCTGTGGAGGTCAAAGGTCATTAGAGGCTCTTAAAGGTCAGTAAAGATCACTCACATAGTTCGTAGTAGCTTTTAGGTGAGAGCATTGAAGTTCTGAGTTCTCCAAGCATGGTTGAGGCGTGTTTAAGTCCATCCATGAGACGACCCTTGTCCAGACAACGTTTCATTTGAAAGGCCTGCATTTTAACGATTCCCAGCGCCTCATCCAGTAACTTATCCTGCTCATCTGGAGGACTTCCTAGTTGGGGACCGGTCGGCTGATAAATAGTAAGGTTAATTTTACATTCTTTACTTTTAATTATTTACTCAGTAATTATAACGCCTCACCATTTTGTAAGTGTAGTTGACCACAAGTGGGGCCGGTTATCGGGAATTCAAGTTAGGTACTTATCAAGAACAAGCTTATCTTGGCACTAGTTAGTAACTTGCTTATAAAACTAGTTCAAAGGTTAGTCCATCCAGCCAGATAACACCCAGAATATTGTAATTCCACGAAAGAATTAAGAAGGAATTATTGAAGTTAGTTGTGTGATGGTGCAGAATTATAATCCCAATAATTCCAGCCAATTTAATCCCAACCAGCCAGCCAGAGAGCCCAGTTATTAATTAACTACTGTCAAATAAGATAACTTTAATTAAATACTCCTCTGTCTGTCACTGGTTTCCTTAATAATATTTGGAGGAGTCTCACTCTGCCCCCTTGTTGACATGGGAACTGGGTGGGAATTTTAAAACTGTCCAAATAAATTGACAGCTCATCAGAAGGAAGTGCCGGCTGTTGTCCAGTCAGAGTCCAGCTAGCTTATCGTCCAACTTATCTTATCTTATCACTCACCTTATCATTAGGTGACACAGAGAAGTTTCATCATTCACACCTTTAATTGGGCCAAGACACTGACCACGGAGTAAGTTACTGGCTTATCTGCAAAGGTACGGTTTAAGTTTCTCTTTTTAATTTGATAAGCCCACAGATTTTCTGTCTGTGGATAAGCCATTTCTTTCTGGGTGCAAATTAACAAAATAATATTAACTCCCTTTTGTGTGGGTCTTGTTTTTAGAGTGATTTGAGATTGAATAGAGTGTCAGTGTTGGAGCTGGATGATTTTGTTGTTGAGTGACCACACCCACCCACACTTCAATACTTGCCCTTGCCTTAGTCCAGGCTTGTTACAGGATCAATTCATTCCTTAGCTGACTTAATTCCACTTCAAAATGAAGGGATCAACAGGAGGAGGAGGTCAGTAATCAGTGGATTAATTAACAATTAGCACAACAATGCTTTAATTGTCCCCACCCAATAGTTTGTGCCGTCAGCCGTAGTCAAACTAACTGCATTCTATTTTATCTCTTTCCAGACGCCCCCTCCGGCTCAGGTATCGGAAAAATGAAGGCTCTAATCCTCGTTGGAGGCTATGGAACCCGTCTCCGTCCGCTCACCCTCTTTCGACCCAAACCTCTCGTGGAATTTGCCAATAAACCAATTCTAATTCATCAACTCGACGCCCTCGTGGAGGCTGGGGTCTCCTCCGTCGTCCTCGCCGTGTCATATCGAGCACAGGAAATGGAATTGGAACTCAGCTCGTATGCTGAGAAGGTGGGTGTGGAGTTGTTAGTCTTTAATTAACATTCTTAACAAAACAACCTTTCTCTTGACTAGGTCGGAATACAATTGATATTCTCCCACGAAACGGAGCCACTAGGGACCGCTGGGCCTCTCGCCTTGGCACGAGGTGTACTTGGAGAGAATTCTGAACCATTTTTCGTCCTTAATTCCGATATAACTTGTGACTTCCCTTTCCGGGAGATGGTTGCATTTCACAAGAGTCACGGAGCGGAAGGGACAATTGTTGTGACGAAGGTGGAAGAACCCTCAAAATATGGTGTGCTCGTCTACGATGCGGCTGGAAGGATTCAACAGTTTGTCGAGAAACCACAAGAGTTTGTCTCCAATAAGATTAATGCTGGGATGTACATTTTTAATCCTTCCATTCTTGATCGGATTGAGGTAGTGAGAGATTAATTATTGGATTAATTAATCAACTAACTAGTGGAATTATTAAATTAACTAATTAATTACTCAGGTAAAGCCAACAAGTATTGAGAAAGAGATATTTCCAGCCATGGCAGATTCTGGGAATTTATACGCCTTCGAGCTTCAAGGTTATTGGATGGATATTGGTCAACCGAAAGACTTCTTGATAGGAATGTGCCTTTATTTGAGCTCCATGAAACAAAAGGGAGGCCTTAAACTAGCCCCCATTTCAGACTGCATCGTAGGAAATGTACTTGTGGTGGGTGAAATTAAATTAACCTTTCAAAAATTGTGATATTAATTCCTTAATTCTGCTTTTAACTCAGGATCCCACAGCTCAAATTGGGAGTAATTGTCGAATCGGTCCAAACGTGACAATTGGTCCGGACGTCATAATTGAGGACGGAGTTTGTATTAAGCGCTGCACAATAATGAAGGGATCCAGGATCAAGTCACATTCTTGGCTGGATTCTTGTATCGTTGGGTGAGTCAAACTACTCAAATGTTTCGAATTGCGCACTAACATCCTTCATTTTAGATGGAACTGCGTCATTGGGAAGTGGGTGCGAATGGAGAATGTCACCGTGCTGGGGGAGGATGTCATTGTTTCGGATGAAGTCTACATAAATGGTGGGAAAGTACTGCCGCACAAGGCAATCTCAGCATCCGTTCCGGAGCCTCAGATTATCATGTGAAAAATGAAGGAAGGAGGAAAGCGTCCAGATAATAATTTGTTAACCAATCCAAATAATTACTTGTGCATTACAGGTGTAAGCTATACCTGACCAAATTATTGTATTTAAACAAGGCAGCCATCAGAGGCTCAAAAATATATTTTTCAATTTCCTACCCACCCTTTTACCCTGTTATTAGTAAACTCAACTTGAACTTTTGGCCCGTAATAATTTAAGCTTAAATGTTACCATTATTCAAATAGATTATAATTCTGTCCAGTCTATCCATAAAAATAGTGCAGGAGACCAAAGATTATCTAGGGATCAAGCAGGTGAGGTAACCCTATTTTTACTACATTTATCTCCATGTGGGGAACGATTTAAAATACCCTGCGCTACCTAAATTATTTTATGTTTGAATAAATAGACAGCAACCCCGAAATTAATTCAGAGAAAGTCCAGAATAACTACTAATTCCGGCCTCAAAGAACTATTATCCTACCCAAACAGAGTTTCTTTGGATTATTAATTACTTCTAAGGTAGATTGGAGTCGCATATTGTTTTTAAATTTTACTTCCTATTCTTCTAAGGATATCCTATTAGTTTTACTGCTTCCTCAATAATATATGCCAGGCACAATGACAAGTATTTGTTGTCTCTTAATTCTCTCTCTCTTGTTATTGTTGGTGCATGAGAACCTTTTCAAATTGTAAGTCTACGTGTATTGAGCTGATCTCATGTTTTCACATGAGTCTGCCTGCCACACAGTTCCCTGGGAGGCACCCCACCCACTGTCTCCTGTAATATTAGACTCTTGCGGGGTCCGAGTTCTTTGCAGAACGAGGAATACATATAATGGAGTTGATGGTGGTTCAACAATACTGAGCCCATCCACTTTCCCCTTCGTCTTACATTGTTGAGACAGAGGGACTGGGTCTCATCATGAGACTCTCGGCTTGGTTACGCTCTACTCCAACTAATAAGTTTGAGCATTGTTGGTAGGTTATAGATCTATGCATCCTAGTATATTCCCTTAGGGTGGACGAGATTGGATTGTTGTGGTGTGGACGGCAGAGACGACTACTCAAAGCAAGGATTGGATGGCGTAATAATGGACGAAGCATATGGATGGAATTCCTTATTCTTTGGTGATTATTAATTTCCTCTTCTTTCCCACCTATCCCTCACTTACTACTACTTGGAGTTGCTATCTGACTCTTAGTTTATTAGTTTGTATCTCCCAACATCTTGACAACTTGTTGCTTTTTCCTTCCTTGGCGAAATATCACTCTCTCGAGGAAGGAAGATTGAGTCACTCCGTCTCAGAAATAGGAATCATCTCTTGTTACTAGAGTTCAACTACAAATTGACACCCCAACAATTGGCAGGGATTCGGAATTCAGTGCAAAATATTAGCCAAACCAATCCATTCCAAGTATTCCCGGAATCTGCAGAACACAGAGCAAATTGATCAAGGAAACAAGTTCCCTTTAATTCCTCCTGACAAGGTGAGAGTGGACTCAAGTGAGGAACGGAAGCAGGTGGTGGCGTCCCCCCTCCAACAATAGGATAGGACCGGTGGGAGAGAGTCAGTCAGTCTTCAACTCCAATTGTTGCCACTCTCTCTGTTTCCGGTGACAGAGTATTGCCATTCCGCAGTGTCTCCGTAGAGTGTCTTATTTACTCCCTGAGCAGAAGGGTCATGAGCTGATAACCAAGTGGGTGTGGTTGCCGTGTAATTGAGTAATGTTATGGAGTCCCCAGTATCCCGTGATCCCCATAAATCAAGTGCCTCCAGTGAAACACAGCTTCAGCTCCGAAGATATAAAGGAATCAGGTTTGACCACTTCTCTATCTATCTCCTGTAATTTAGTCATTCTCACCCTCAGGTAGTCTCGTCTGCATTATATTGGCTCAACTGCAACCAGTCTCCTTATCTTCACATATTCATGCCTCTGACCCCAACCATTTGGCAATATAAGAGGCCAATGAATTCATAGAGAGAGACACAACTTAATCCAAGCTGTCAGTGGGTACAGGTGCCAATTAATCCAGACCAATGACATCCAGCTATTCATGAAATTAAAGATAGCAACACAACTTATCCTCCAATATGGAACCAGTTCATTCCAAGCACGCTCAAATAGTGGGTTGCATCACTCCTACCTGGGAACTTGTGCCAATATTACTCACTCATAATGATAGGATTAGAACTAGAAATCTGTAAAAATCCATCAAAGGATTCAACAAACACCGACAGAAAGAGAGGAGTTCTTAAAAAAAGTTTATAATTGGACCACCACCTGCCTCAGAAACAACCACATTCTTCAAGATCATGAATGATTGCATTCTCCATGCAATGGCACAAAGGCATTGTCCCAATCTTTCCATTGTTTCTGATTCCACAACAATTAAACCACCAGCGGCTCCAGTTCCTCTTTCATACTGCGGCATTTCCATCCCATGCAAATTGTTGCAGGGATGTTATTCATTGTTGGAATAGGATGCCTGTGGGTGTGTCTGTGGGTGTGGTTTAGAATAGAAGCCAATCCTTTCCCAGATTATGGCTGAAACCACTTTCATGATTTCTTCACATTCTTCCAGATCCTCCAAAAAGAGTGGTCACTCCTCCTCCTCCGAGTTCTACGGCCTTCGCCCCCATCCCGGAGGCGTGGATGGGGACGGAAGTAATGAAGACGAGGGCGAGGAAGACAGTTCAAACCACCTCGGACCCCGATCCCTGTCTCTAAGTGCCCTCGCCACTTCTGGAGGCGATGGCAGTGGTGTCACACGGTTTTCCGGGTCATCCTCCAAGCTCCCGGGTACCAATCGGATGTCGCAACTGGAAACGTTGGAGGCTAAGGTAGGCGACAATCCTTAACATCCCTTAACGTCCTTAAACCCCTTTTTTGCAGATGGCAAGCATAGAAGTGTCCCTAGCCAACGTCGCAGCCGTCGCGGCGCAAGGCGGTTCCCTTCACCCACTCCCCGGACCCCTGCCCCCATCTCACAACATCTCCACCCA
The DNA here is from genome assembly GCA_036491905.1 of Folsomia manolachei. Lineage (NCBI taxonomy): Eukaryota > Metazoa > Arthropoda > Collembola > Entomobryomorpha > Isotomidae > Folsomia > Folsomia manolachei. The sequence goes on from JAAXNX010002211.1 coordinate 12,038, forward strand.
ATCCTCCACCGGTGGGGGTCACCGTCGCACGAAAAGAAGTCTCTGCGGCTCTGCCCGCTCCCAATTATCCGCTCCCTCCTCCCACTCCTCCTCTCGAAACCTAGACCGTGACCGTGAACAGCAACAACTGATCCTGAAAGAGTGTCAAGTTCTCCGCGACAGTTTGAAGGACAAAGATAACCTCATCCTCAAGTAGGTCACTCTTAGACAAGCCACTTATCATCCTACTAACCTCTCTATTCCTCCAGTTTACAAGGTCAACTCCGTAAACTCTCCAAACGTCGCCTGACCCATGGCTCGATAACCTCCACCGACTCCGGGGTCCTTTCTCTCCGCGTCTTATCCGACTCTGAGAGAAAAGGCGCCGAGGAGCGGTTGTCCACCCTGGATCGCGACATGGATCTGAAACGCTCCGATATTTCCGCCATCAACGTCCGTCTCGCTCGGATAAGGTTGCGTCCTTCTGAGTAAGTAATAGCTTATCCACTTCCTGTGACCTTAAAGGTCATACTTTGACCTTGACCTTAGCATATCTTGCTTATCTTTAGCAACATCGACACCCGGATCGAAGCCGCAGAATTAGAATACGAGTTAGAAAGGGAGGAGCTAAACCTCATGAACCTGGCGGAGGAGCGTCGCAACCTCCACACCCTTTTGGACGACAACGACGCCGCCGCCAAGCGAAGTGAGAGCTCCCTCTGGGCCTCCCTCCCCCTCAACACGCCCCCACTCACGATACACGCCTTTGCCATCGACTCTGCCGACGGGAAATCCCAGTTCACTCTGGGAAAACGAGAAAATCGTCCCGGAACTTATGTTACCTGGACAAAGGAGGAATCCGCGACTGGTGGGAGTGGTCGTGGAGGGGGTGGACTGAAACGAGGGGACAGAATCGTGGAAATTAATGGGAGTCTGGTAATAAATAAGGGAGTTAACAAATTAGAAGAGTTCTGGCTGGATGAGGATAACAACGTCGTAGCTGGGGAAGGGGAGGAGTCCCATTCTTCTGGAGGGGATGAGGATTTCACGCTAGGAGGTGGTGCGCTTAGAGTTGTGGTGCTGAGGGAGCCGCCGCCTCCTCCACCACCAAGGGCGCCGAATCGGGAGCTTCATGTAAGCTTCTTTCTTAGTTCCTGGTCAAGCTTTTATTGATTGGTTATCAATTATTGATTGGTTATCGATTGATTATTGGCAGACCCTTCGTGAAGAGTTATCCCTGGTCACGGCGAAGTTGGAGCAAGTATGCAAAGAGAAACGGGAGGCGGTGGGAGTCCGGAATCAGCTCCAGTCTCAATTGGAGCCACTCCTAAGGCTACGGTCTGAAGGCGAAGTCACTTCCAAGGAACGGGACGCTCTTCGAACGGAAGGGGTCCGTCTGCGCCACAGAGATATCCTATTTGGAGGAACAGGTAACTAAAAATGGTCAAAATTTGAGCGAAAATGAGCGATATCCCATCTGCGTCCTGTATAAATGACCTCCGACCTCGTTCCAGGTGTCGGAGTTGGTGGGCGAAAAAGAGGGAGGCATTCATCCCACCGTGTTTCAAAAAGGTAGCCAAAGAACCCTCGTCGGGAGTGGAGAGTCCTCCTCCAGACCGTCCAGCGTCACTTCTGCATCCTCCAAGTAAGTCTACTTTAACCTTACGATAAGCCACTTATCTTTAGCTGACTTACTTATCTAACGACCTTATCCTTTCCAGGAAGGGCTGGAGTGGTTCCGGTCCCGGTCCAGGTGAGCGTGAGAGTTCCGCCGCCCCAGGTCAAAGTCGTTCCGGTGCATTTCGTTCCCGTCTTTGGGAAACATTTCGTCGCGCTGCGGCGCTCTCCTCCTCCGACGCCAGATCCGTTTGCTCCATCGACTCCTCCAAAGCTGGGACGGAGGCGGGTTACTTCGCAAAGAAGCGGGGAAAAGGGAGCAAATCCCGGGATGGGTGTGGCTCCGCCTGGCCACCTTCCAAACCACTCCGTCTCTCCTTGCAAAGGGCGACGAGCAGTTCCGAGGTCTACTCGGGAGGAGGGGACAACCACTGTCCTGGGGGTGGAAGTCATACCCATGCCCACTCCTCCTTGGACTTGGGGAGAGGTCAAGGTCAACTAAGTTCATCCCGACCCCAGTTTGAAGGTGGCCTGAATGGGGATGAGGTTGGAGGACGAAGTAAAGGAGGGAAGAATGGGAAGTCTTCCAGGAAGAGTGGGAGTGGTGGAGGTGGGATTAGGTGGCCTTCAC
>JAAXNX010002212.1:0-14262 GCA_036491905.1 Folsomia manolachei
GGATCTGGGACATCCTTTCTTGGGAATTTGTAAACCGAGGGACCGACAATTTTCTTAAAAATGGATTCCTTCAAGTCCTTCAAAGCACCGATGTGGTCCTGATGCCAGTGGGTGATGATTATTTTGTCGATTGTGACATTCTGTTGGCTCAGTAGCTTTGTGAGGTTGTCAACATATTCTGGGAATCCATCCTGACCGGCGTCAATGAGGGTGCGTTTTGATCCAGATCCGACTAGGTAGACATTTGTCCCTTGTAGTGTCATTGGTCTAAGTAGAATATAAAACCATATTATGACATTGTGTTATGGGTCGTTGATACATAATTCAATTCCTCATAGGCTCAGAATGTGACATTACCCTGGATTGCATCCCAAAATTCGCCAGACCAAACCCGACAATTGGGTGAGTCGAGGGAGGGGGTTCATGACTTTACAAACCCTCTGTAATTGGACAGAAATGACATTAAATACTTTACAATTTGACCACACAATTATCAATATTTTCAAATAGTAAAATGATTTTCAGCTTATTTTACTTGATTCCTCGAATTGTCCTCTCCGGATTTGGTCGAAGCTTTCTCTTCAAGTTCTACACGTTCCACAGAGTTAAAAATGAGTTTGGACAGATAAGCCAGAACTTGAAGCGTGTCATAACTTTAATTTGAGCAGAGAATAGATAAAACACTCAATTCCATCATTTCTATCTTATGTCTGGTTACGTGCAAGCTAGTGATGCATGTCCGTTCTTATTTTGCTTTTACCCTGCAACAAAACATGTGCTCCACAAACAAAACCTGATTCTAAACCAAATCCTGAGGAAGACAATGAGCGAAAGTTTGGAGGATTTTCTTTACTTCTCGACCTTGGAATGGAGTTGTGGTCAGAAGAAGAGAAGTTGCCGAAATTTTACATTGTGTAAATTGCTGCTAATTGTACTTAGCTCATTCATTTTTACATAGCTCAGGAAAATTATTTTAGTCGAATCTAAAGCCCAATTGGGTTGGGTTTCTTGATATTAATTTGGGAATTGCTCTACTTGTAAAATTATCCAAAATGAGTGCATCCGTATATCTTCGAACAATGGCGAAACTGGACAAGTTTGTCCCAAGTAAATTCATGCCTTTGTGGCAACATCCTGCAGGTAACGTTATCACATTCATTGTCAATTGCCAAAATTATTTTTAAATAATTTCGTTCAATTTCCAGGTCCGAAAACGGTCTTTTTTTGGGCTCCTATTTTTAAATGGGTAAGGAAAATAGGGATTCAAACAACCTTAGGTTATCATTCTTTAATAAATTGTGTGTTGAACAAATTCAGGGCCTAGTTCTGGCTGGTATAGGAGATTTATCTCGACCTGCTGAAAAAATTAGTGTACCACAATCAGCATCTTTGGCTGCGACAGGAATTATTTGGTAAAAGAATTAATGGATTTTATACAGTCTGCACAACTAAAATAATTTGTATTTGCATTGCAGGAGCAGATTCTCATTAGTGATTATCCCAAAAAATTGGTCCCTCTTCAGTGTCAATGTGTTCGTGGCTTTGACGGCGTGTTATCAATTGACCAGAGGAGTTAAATATCAAATGCTGAGTAAAGAAGAACAGTCCAAACCGAAAGCGTAAATTAATTCGCACGGAGTGTTGTGCTGGCACACAGCGACTTAAATTTAGCTAAATAGGGTGCTCGTTACATAATTGATGTTTGTGCTATTAAATATTTTTAAGGGGTGGTGATAGTCTCAGTTAGATTACCCTAGTCTCAACAAACGATATTCAAAATAATTGAAAATGAAATAAATGTTCTCCGGTGAAAGTATTCTTATCTAACTCGTTGTAGGTAATTTATTGAGTTCAAAAGTCAAGTCAATCTCAAACTGAGATTCTCCATTATAAAAATATATATTTAAATTGCTGATCCCATTAAAAAAATATTGGTCGCTAGCTCATCACGTTCCTTACAAAGTAAAAGTTTATCTCAACGTCTTATGTTTTTCAAGCCCTTTTTTGTCGCTTTTCATCCCTCTGTTTCTCCGATCTCCCTGTTAAGGGTCCCCTGCTATCTGGTCGATTTTCATCCCTCTGCTGTTTCGATCTTCTTGTTGGAGTATCCCTGTCGCGTCGATTTTCATCTCTATCCGATCTTCTAGTTTGGGGTTCTCTGCTATCCTGTCGATCCGAATATCTGGCATTACTTCGTGAGATATGATTCTGATGGCGTCGCGAATTTTCACTTTCTCTGGAGCGTCTATCTGTCGTCCTATCTCTGGAATCTGAATGTCGTCGGGAATTTTGAGGTGATCGGGACCTACTCCGACTTCTGCGTCTGTATCGTGGAGGTGGAGATCTGCTATTTTTGTGTTCAACTTCCCCGTCACTCTCAGAATCACGTCGTTTTCTTTTCTCACAATGCTTTTCCTTGCCATCATCACATTTAGAAGACTGTGGTTCGGATAATGTGGTAACATCTTTGGGAAGCTTCACAGAATGTTTTAAGCCCTGTCGACACCCCCTTGCAAACGGCACTTGCTCCCTGTACAAGTACAAAGACATGTTTCCAAATTTATACTGTTTTTTGTATCCATCCGGTTTAGGAGTGGCTGCATCCGCCAATTGTTGAATAGCTTTCGTTATTTCATCAACCGTAATTTGTGAGCTTGCTTCGCGATGTGCGTTATGGCAAGATTGAAGTATTTCCTGGACTTGTTCCTTAGTTAGCTGGGATTTAGTTGTGACCATTTCCTGCAGCCTGTAGAATTAGCATTTCATAAAATTCCTACTAAATCACGATTCAAAACCCAAATTGCTTACTGTGACTGGAGCCGTTTAATTATAAAGTTTTTCTTGTCAATTTCACCCTTCGCCGTAGTGTAAAGAGACGCAGCATTCACGGCGTAGTTTTTGTTCTCTTGGGCTAATTTCTCATTTTGAATTTGCAAAGCCCGTATCTCAGTTCTAGCTTGGACAAGTTTCGCTTCAAGTTCCTGAAAGACAAAGCCATAGTTTATTTTTACAGCCAATACTTCAAAATTAGCATTCGTTAACGTCTTTTCCTTACTTACATTATTAGCTGCCGCCGATCTTTTATTGTTACCGTTGAGGACAAAAACCGAGGATTCCAGATCCCCATAAATATCTTCATCGTCAACACTGTCCACAGAGATATCTCCGGCGGAAGTGCTTCCATTGGGGTCTCCGGTGGATTTTCGAGGCACTTTTTTATGCACATCAAAAAACAGTGATAACTCCTCCATTTCTCTCCCACAGGATATGGGACGACCCACCAAGTCCTCAATCTGACCTGACCATGCAAAATTTATATTTCTATAAAAGTTTCTTACTTTAGAAAACTAATGAAATGGAAAAGTTGAGGTTGAGGAAAGGGAGAGTATTTTTTGGCATGATTCCCGGGACAGTTGTGAAAGTGATCCCGCTCTCCTTACTCCACCCCAAGCCCCACCAGTGCCTTGCTTACTTTCTCCTGGAGAAAGCCTTTGTCTCCATGAAATGTAATGCCTCCCTCTCTGGTTATGTCACAAATGGGAAGAATGTCTCAATGGAAACTCTGATCTAGGTAGTACTGATCTAGGTAGTATTAATCTAATAATGCTGGAGCAAATATCGCCATCAAGTCAAGAAGAACAGTCTATTTTAGTAATCTTTCCCATTGACCCAGATTGGATCATTCAAAATGGCTAAAAAGAAGAAAATCGTTTCAAAGGCTAAAGCTAAGCCCACCGGGACATCAACGGTCGACAAGCATGACGGAGAGAAGGATACTGATTTACCGGAAGCTAGTCTTAGCCGAAGTTCCCTTCATTGGGCAGATGTTAGACAGAGCGTCGGTGCCATTGCTGGAGAATCCTACCGTTTAAGATCCGAACGAACCATTGAAGAAGCTCATGAAGGCAATTTCAACGCAGATGTAACCGATCGAAAGGAAGCGGAAGGCAAAGAGATTTTAGAACTCTTAAGAAAATCCAATTTCTTTCAAAATTTGCCTGAAAAGAATAAAAAAGCAGTGATGGAAGAACAGGAAAGGAAAACAGGGAAAATCCATGCCTTGGATGTTTTAGCAATGAGAGAAAGAGGAGAGACCGTGGAGTCGGATCAGGAAGAAGAATACACAAAGGATAGGAAACGACGAGAGAAAGAACAAGAGGACTACAGATTAAGGTCAGTTGGCGTTGGAAATTTGCAAAATGGAGGCTTTAATCCATTTCTTGTCATTAGGTATTTATGGACCCAACGACACTGCTGCGTAAATTGGTCATTGTGGATCCTTTTCCATTTAGTTGTCCTCGTTAACTTTGCAATATGTCTCGCAGAAAGGTTCTAAAAATTGATAATTTGCATTTCAAATTATGATTCTCAACCAATTCCAAAAAATATTTAACTTTCTCCTTCCTTATTTTTTGCTCCAGCTTCACGATACTCATAGAACACTCCAAATTTGACCGACTCTACCTCAACGACGAACTTTAACTGTTTGGACCGCGTCTTATCCGGGGACTGGGTGAACCATCTCTTCAACATAATTCACGCCTGTACCTGTGTCGCCGTCCTGTTCACGGAACACCTAAACACGGCCAATGTTTGTTGGACCTACGTCGTAGCCACGCTTTGTCACGCAAGTTGCGACACTTTCCAGTACATGTACAATATTCGATTTCCTATTGAAAGTGAAAATGTCGACAGTTCCGAAACAATTGGCTTATTCATTCTCTACTTATCTTTTATGCTATTATCAACCCTGATTGTGATCCAACGATACTACGACATGACCAACATCCTGCAAACGAGGACGACACGATTCACGGCGTCCCTCTACACTGGGAGACTTCTCAACGAACACATCATTTACAAGAATGAGTCAAGCTTTCTCCAGAAAAAGTACACTCTCCGACAAGCACAATCCCTTCAGATTTATGGGATCGTACAAAAATTGGAGCACTACAAACAACGGGGACTGGAACCAGATCCAACTGACATTCAAGATGATGTCAATGAAGCCATTGAAACGTTGAAAGGTTGGCATTTTTTTTTAAATTTTTTAAATGATTCATTCGACTTAAACTAATCCCATTTTCCTTTAGATTTGAAAAACTACACTGGCTCAAATTTACTGAGAGAACTCCGAAAACGGAATGAGGAACGTCTGAAGCGACTTGAAGCAATGGACTCCCTGGATGAAATTGGTGTGAATGCGCAAGGGGACCATCACAGCAGAAGGGACAGGATCCGGAGAACAAGGAAATCTAAAAAATCCAGGAAATCCATTAAATTCAAGACTTCCTTGCTTCATGGGGAGGGGTCGGAGTCGGGGTCGGAAAAAATGGATTTTTAATATGTTACTAATCTTTGAGGAGGCAAGAATTGTATAATATTGTCTGACTATGTTATAAATTAGGAGTAAAAGAGTGTGAAAAGTTATTTATTTGATGAAATAAAAAGCTACCAAACTTTAGCATTAAATTCATGCAAACTTCAAAGCGAGGAGACAAAGTGAGATTTTTCGTGGTGGACGAATTTTTGAACAATGATCATGATTTCATTCAACAATCAAAAAACGATATTTGCTTGCACCGGCACTTAATTAAAAACTTGATTAATTTTGGAAATATTTAACAGTTTGTTAAAATCCTTACTAATTTTAAGATGCGATTTGCTCAAATTGTAATGGGTCCTGCGGGCACGGGCAAGGTAAGCTATTTTAATTTTAAATTTAAATATCGTTCAAATTGGAGTTAACAATTTATTGTTCAACAATAACTCAAAATTCTGAGTCTAATCTTTCTAATCTAATCTTCAGAGCACGTACTGCAGCCATTTAGAAAAACATGCGGAAATGACACATAGAAATATTCGTATCGTAAATTTGGACCCTGCTGCCGAGAAATTTAACTACGAACCGTTGGCGGATGTTCGAGATCTTATCCAAGTCGAGGATGTTATGGAGGCTGAAGATTTGCAATTAGGTAAACGTTGTCTATCAGCATTAGTAATTAGTGTATGGCGATTTGGCGATACTTTCAATCCTTATATGCTTTCAATAAATTTCCAGGTCCCAACGGTGCACTGTTGTATTGTATGGAGTAAGCAATTAATAATTATGACAGATTATTGTTCCCCTTATTCATACGAATCAATCTTTTTCCTGTAGTTTTCTTATGGATAGCTTGGAATCTTGGCTTTTACCAGCAATTGGCGAGCAGTGGGATGGAGATTACCTAATTTTCGATTGTCCTGGCCAGATTGAATTGTACACCCATATGGATACGATGAAGCGATTTGTGAAGCAACTGCAAGATTGGGATTTTAGAGTTTGTGGAATCTACACGATTGACGCCCATTTTCTTACGGATTCTCACAAATTTATTGCCGGATCCCTGACACGCACTGAGTACAATGATAAACGTGGAAATACCTCATATGAATATTCTCACGAAAATGGACCTGCTGAGTAAACACGACAAGAAAAATATCGAACGATTCCTGGAACCCGATGCAATGGAGTTGTTGAACGCAGAAGAAGAAACGCCTTGGAACAAAAAATTTCTCAAGCTATCCGCCGCGTTGGGAAAGGTCCTGGAGGATTATAGTTTAGTAAAATATTTTCCCTTGGACATCACGAAAGACTCGCACATGGAAAACTTACTACTCATGGCTGACCTTATTATGGGCGTGTCTGAAGATGCAGATGTTAAAGTAAAAGATATGCCAGGGGAAGATGCAGATTCTGATGGTGGCGAATAAGACGATTTATATAATTTGCACTCCTTTGTGATTTATGAATTCTTTTTACTTTTGTACCTAAATAAACCGACCGAATTACAATCTTCTGTGTCAACTTGTCGGCTGCGTTTTATTAGGTGAAGACATCACAAAGTCCGATTCCTGGTATACAGGAGGAGCCCTTTCTAACCAGAATAAGTCATTTGGACTATGGCACATAATTTTAGAGATAGGAAATACATGAATGGCAGTATCATTAAAAATGTCAGGATACTCGAACGAATTTTGTACTTCAGCCTCCTCACAAATGTCAGAGGACACTCGAGATATGAAAGACAAGGATTTGGAAAAGCAGCCTTGGTGGGACAGAGTTGTGAATATTTTTAAAAGAATTGGAAATTATAACACAATTTCGTAACTTATCCACCTCCCAATTAGCATACAACAAATTATTAACTAGCTGATGAGAACAATGGGGAAGATAAAATATGGTGAGGTCTTCAACAGATCGCTTTCCTTCTTCGTTCTCCTGAAGGACGTGGAACCCTAATTCTTGCAAAATTTCATTCTCTTGGTTAGAGAACATCTACAATTCCATAAAAAAACATTATAATCTCCGATGGCATACTAGTATTATTCGAAAATACAAATTACCGGATCAAATAATTCAACTCTAGGAATATCCATTGATTTTTGTAACTCAACCAAAAAGGCGAGTTGATATCTTGCAATGATGCACTCGGAGAAAGTTCCCAGTCCAAAGCATACGATTTTGGAAGGTGTCGAATAGCTCGGTGTTTGACGTTCGCCCAATCCCTGAAGGGATTTAATGAGAAGCTCTTTAAAATACGAAAAAAATCCAGAATCCTCCAAATGGTTCTGAGCCGCCTTTAATTTCCTGGAAGCCAAAATCCACACAATTAATAAATAGAAGTTAAAAATGTATTCCAGTCACACAAGACATAAATTAAAATAAATTTCCTTAACCTGGTAATATCCTCATTTGTCAGAAACCTCGGTGAGTCGACCAAATTAGAATTTGCTTTTTCGAAATAGTTCCCAACTTTTACCCGGCGTTTCCCTCGGGGCCGTTTTACCCGGATGAACTCTTCTGTGGAATTCTGCTGGGTGCTCATTCTCTACCCTATGATAAGGTATTTATCACAAAACCTTTTTTGCAAACTATAAATTATTCAACAAATTCATGCCAAAAACACAGATTCACAAAAAAGAAAGCACGCGAGATTCTCAGATGGCCCAGCAGCTGTCAGAGCCCGAGTCACCTGTAAAATCCCAAAAATTGACATAATTCCAAATTAAAAATGATTGAGGTAACAGCCCGTCTAAACCAGGGAGTGTACCTGGCCGGTGAAACGTTGGAGGTAGGAATCACCGTAAAAAATCCGTCTCCAGCCCCCGACGCCACCAGTCAATGGAACGACTTGGAGGAAGTTCTGGCCTGGGCTAGTGCACAAATCCACTGTCAATGTTGGGTAAGCACATCCAGGGTCCAGGCCCCTCCCAACTCTGCCCTCGTCTCGGCGGAAGAGGTCGCCGTCACGAATAGTCTCACGTCCTTTGCGCCCTGTCGTGTCAACGACTACGTCACCCCTGGACCTCGAGGGAGCTCTGGCGACACTGGAGCTGATCGTGGAGGTGGCCCTGCTTCTGGTGGACACTCACAATCCGGTGGGAGTGGGGGTCGCGTTGTTCTTAGTACGAAACCTGTCATCCTATTTTGTGACCTAAGGCTACTTCCGGGTGAAAGCAAAACTTGTGAGGGAGCTCATATTTAAAGTCATTTCTTCGTTATGTGTTTTTTTATATAAATCATTAATTTCAGACTGGTACCGTGAAGTTCTTCCTGTAGAAGGACCACCAAGCTTTCGGGGACAAACGGTCAAGTACGCCTACAAACTGACGGTGGGGACTCAACGGGTTAATGCTCCAATTAAACTGTTAAGAGTTCCAATCCGAGTCCTAGTATTGCAAGGTAGTGATTCATAATTAATCGTGAAAATGTAATAGTTTTGCAAGGTTTGTTTATTTCTTGCCTGCAGAATTCACGGATTCTTCAATTTTAAATGGAAGTGAAGACGTTACACAGCCGGCCAATCCATTTTTATCCGACCAAGAAAAAGAAAGTCCATTGGACTCTGCGCTACAAGTCCTTCAAATCGTGACTTCTCAAAAGAATCAAAAGTTTTACAACGTAACAAATTCCCGAGGACATGTCGTAAAGTTCTGTGCATTTAAACACGCCTACAAATTGGGAGAAGATGTCGTGGGATCCTTGGATTTTACTGGGTGCACCGTTCCATGCCTCCAGTTTGCCGTGACACTTCAAAGTGTGGAAGAAGTTAGTCCGGAGTGTAGGAAATCAGAGAGTCAGAAACCAGCGATAAGTTCCTTTTCTAAATTCCATGAAATGTGCGTTGGTTATCAACAATCTCATTTTGTCCTTCCACTCCCACTTCATGTCACTCCTAGCTTCTACACGGATTTGGTCACGTTAAAATGGAGACTCCATTTCGAATTTGTGACAAGCACTGAGGATGAGAATGAGTTGGAGATGAAATCGAGGGACAAGCCAAAAAAAGAAGACTTGGATGGACAGGTGTGGCAAGGTCCTACCAATGTCAAGATTGAAACGATGGTGTGGGATCTTCCTATCAAATTATATCCAAATCTTCCTTCATTTATTTCACAAGGGCTACAAACTCAAAATTGCTTTGATATGAAAATTAGTAATGTTGCTTTTACATAGGCATCAACAGTGTGAGTGTGGTATGTGCACATATAAAATTCAAGGGGTAGAAAAATATTTAATAAATTCGCCACATTTTTATTTTTTCAAGAATATAATTGATCTATAATTTATAACATCGAAACTTGACTCAACCCTTCATATCCATGAAAGTAAACCGACGTAAAGCCTTGCTAAAATATTTTTATCAGTAGCCAAGTCCAACAGGCAATCAATCACTTGTTCTTGCGATAGCGGCGTGGAATCCATAATTTGCCGACCATTTTTAACAATATCACAGTAAATAGGTACAATTTCTTTGGTGGGATTGCTTTCAAGCGTGTCCAGTAGAATATTGGTAGGATTTTCGCAGAGAAGTTTCCTCTTAATGATTTGCATAGGAATCCATTCCAAGGGACCATTTTCAGTGGCGTCCACACTTTCACCCATTATTGGCTCATTATTATTCTTCCTTGCTGTGGTCCAATTTATGTTACGATCATTAACGAATGTGTTGATTATAAACAGGATTGTGGTCGACCATTCCAAGAGACATCGCCAAGATATGCACATTGTTTCCCGAAACAAGCCTGAGTTAAAGAATTATAAATCTAATGAGCAAACTTCAACCAAGCTACCAAGATTTATTGAGTAGTTAGTACCTTTGTATCCATATGGCATCATAAGATTTGTAAAGTTTGGCGTTAGGCGAAAGGGAATCATTTCCGGTATGTTTTGGCAGTTGTTCGTTACTTCGAAAACTCGGCCAAAATCAATTCCGATTATTTTCCCAGATTTCCAGCGATAACAGTGAGTTTTGCAAATGTCGATCTCCAATCCCAAGTAGCCAATGAACAAGGCACATAGCAGCATAGGATCTTACAAAATTTTGACGAACTTTAAAAAATTGTTCATAGCTTCTGCAGCACTCCATCAGGTGGTCCCTGTTATAAAAACTCAGTCTAAAATATCATCAACAGTTTTACACTTTTTAATTGTAGACAGTAGACGTACGATAATAGTGATGTTGGAGTAGTCTTTGAAATGACATTAAAATGAGCCTCTGCATTTTGTCTTGTTCCCTTTTTAGCAGCACCCGCATACACATGGTAATGATGATATGGGGATGATGGCCACTTGAGTCCGCTTGTCTTTTCCAACCATTCTCTATGTGAAGCAACTGCTGCATTTTGTTGAACTTCTAATTGTTTCGTATTCAAAATGAATGAGGACATGCTACATGTTTTGTCAAGCCATTCAATAATCCCAAATGATGTCGTAATAGGTACCGCCTGTAGAATACAAGTATTTCAATTAAAAGAATTCGCCATGAGTGTCACTCATTATTATATAAAATTCCCAGATAAATACACATGAAACTAACCGAATAAGTAACAATATTGATTTTTCGTTGACGAGTTTGTGAGTTGCTGGCAAAAAAATTATTTGCCACTCGGAATAATTGTTGAAAGCGTCTGTCTTTCCGGAGATCATCGCCATGTTTTGTGAGGAAGTTTCGTTTTTTCCCATCGTTTCCCAAAATGGTAATACGAATAGGAAATGTCAACGAGTGGTACACTTGAACCTGTATAAGATAATCATGTTTAATTACAAAACTAATTGCAAAGTCAAAGAAATACCCACAATGGCGTGTAATAAGGAAAGACTAACCGTGGAATGGAATGACACAATGACGGGATGAGTGGAAATATCAGGTTTTGAAAGTTGATCAAATAGTCCAGGAAATTGAATCGACTCTTGGCTTTGAAAATGATGAAAGTTGGCTAACCAGGGAGAAAACTCTTTGAGTTCTTTGATCTGCACGCCTGAACGTCCGGCAGAGAATACTAGAAATTATATTTATCAGGAATTAGTTATCTAATTTTAATAACCAACGTTAATTTTCTCAATTTGATACATACTTCTGTTCTCATGTGCCTTCCTTATTGCCTCAATTTCTTGTTTTAATTGAATAAGAAAATCTTGACTTTGATTCAGGAATTCTTCATCCGTTGAATTTAAACGAGGACTTAAAATTCCGAGTACCTGGTGTTGATAAATCCTTATTAAGAGAATATTGTACCCAATAATCAGGTAAATCATGACATACCTCTTGAGCAAAGTCGAGGTGAAGAGAACCATAAATCTCTTTACGGTCTAGAATTTCTTGAAGCGTCTGTCCGAATCTTATAATTGCGTCCCGAAGAGCTTCTACATTTTGATTCCTAATTTTTGTGAGGATTTCGTCTATTGCTCTTTTATGTAGGACAGTGGGCAAAACTAAGGCTTTTAAACTGGATAAGTAATCAGCGTGATGATCTCCAGTACTGAATATTATTGAAGTAAAAACACAATTAATATTATTTGGAATGCTGTCCTTTCGGCCATTTTCGAAAGCTTTTAAACAAACCTAGGAAGAAAATTGTCATGTTGCAGTCGAAAAGCATCTGGATAATCTTTAATAATCCTTTCTAAAAGCGGTGTCAGGAGCTGGTGCATGACTGGGTCACTTTCATAAGTCGCGATTATTTGATCCAACCAGGGTAGAAATTTCCAAGTGGGTATAGCCGGAGACTTTAAAAAACAGCAAAAATTAAAAAGCGACCAAATTATTGGTTCGTAAGCAAAAATAATGCACGCAATTTTTCAAGATTTCTGCTTAGCATACTTAGTTCTTACCAAAGCCAAGAATGATTCATGAAGTTCTGGATGCTGCTGTGCAAAATCCAACAATCGAGGAAATAACAAAACTTGATCATTTTCCGATGACATACTCCGTATCAAGGACTCGAGAAGGAGTGTCAAGCTGCCAATATTACAGGAATATGTTTCCGGAAAACGTCGCAACAATTCTTCCATTAATTGGTACAACTGCATACTGGCATCGGGGCTTAGGCTTTCGGTTTGTGTTGTCTGGTTTACAAGATCGAAAAGCTGGTTGCAACCAGCATCCACGGCTTCAATAATACTGAAACTGTGAAATATGTGATATGTATATAGTAAGTCATAGTCCACGTGCAAATAGTTGAGAGACGCATACGTACCTTGGGTTTACTCCGAGAGCCTTATTAACGAATTTCAAATATAAATGTGAAATTTCACCCTGGGACAATGATCCTGCTAACGATCTCAATAATTCACTTTGCATTTGAATGAGCTCTTGTGGTCCATTTTCTTCGGAGGTGGATGAGCCTAAAATGCACCGACCAAATCGACATACATGAGATATAACAAAGCGAAATAGGTATTTTGATTGATAAGCTGCATTACCCGGTTTGACTTTTTTCCATGCGGAGCCCCACATCTTTCCCCAATCATCCTGGGGGGTTGAGGTACGAAAGCAAGCCAAATAAGAAATATATGCCTTTCTCCAAGAAAGAAAGTCGTTGGAGGAAATGTCATCGCCCAATATGCGTGATGAATCCAGATATTTGTTGGATATACTCATGGTCTGATCTCTGATACCAAGTGAAAGTATCCAGAGGTGTTGTTCAAAATTTATTAAACTCATTTTCTTTGAAAATTCTTCCTTTTCAATTAGCAGATCGTGATGAAGAAGGGTCTTGACAAAAAATGACCTGTAAATTAGTTTATTTTTTAAAAGTCTTCAGTTAAACAAACTCGGATAAGTAAAAAAAAGTTTGAAATACCTAGCGGACGTTAGCATCCCTGAGTTGAACAGATCAACATCCTCATTTCCAATAAGTTTACCAAGTTTGGCCAGTACTTGCGTTGTCTTTTGTTCAACATTATCCAGATCCAAATTTTTTTGCCATAATAAAATGTCGTTAAGCATAGAAGCGAGCTGATATTGAAGCATGGTTTCGTTTTTCTGTGGTTGAGACAAAATTCGAAAAGTTAGCGAAATCCATAATTCCTTGGGGCCAAAATTGCTCTAGCAGAACTGTTGCTTTGTTAGCATTTTGTAAACCAGCAGTAAGCCACATTAGAGCACGTTCCAAAGAGAACTAGATATAATCAAAATTTATGAATCAAAGTCAACATGGAATCCTGATAATCACAATATTAATTGTTTACCTGAGAGCTACAATCCGGGTTATCTAACCGTTGAATAAATTCGTCCAAATCCATCAAAGATGCATGCTTTTTTCCCTCCAGAGTCATCATCAAACCAGTCCGAGCCGACAAACACAATCGCTTCGACTGCCTCCTGGTATACAAGAATGCAAGATAAGACAGCATGTACCACGATGTAAAGCATTATTATGTTTTTACCAATTGGAGTCGTTCATTGACTGATCATTAGAAAGGCCAACAATGTCCATGAGTTGATTCCACTCAGATAACTTTGATAAGCACTAAAAACATTCATCAAGAACATTAATCAATACGTCAGTAATGTAACGCATATATATGTGACCTATAAACAATAACTGAAACCTCAAAATAGGAAGATTCTATGAAATGTCCATACGACTCTTGAATATTCGACTGGCTTTCCAAATCCTGAAACAATTCCGCATATTGATCCACAGCTTCATCAAACTTCCCAAGAGATTCCAAATTCAAAGCAGTCAACGCCTGACTAAGATGTCCACTCGCGGAATTCTCGGATAATTGCACAAAAATATTCTTCAACACATCAACCTCTTCTAGCTCACCGTATAACTCGATGATGTTTAGAAATACAGATTCACGTAATTTCTCAGGAGTTGCGGAGGTCTCAATGCGACGCCTTTTGGCTGCCTGCTCTTCACCCGCAACTAATCCAAGTGTCGGTTCCATCTTTATTTGGTTTTCAAGCAGAATTATGCACAACTCAT
>JAAXNX010002213.1:0-14261 GCA_036491905.1 Folsomia manolachei
ATGAAAAATTGAAAAATTCTGACTATGTTTCCTGTGTAGCCCGTAGATTCTACAGTATCAACTAGCGCCGCTCTTCTTCGTCGTGTTTTGGAAGACAGTTTTGAATTTAAGGAAGACAAGAATATTCCGGAAGTAATTTGCGAATCAACAAGAAATTGTCGAGTCCGATATAACCATGTCACAACTTGGACACGTTGCAATCATAATTTCACCAAGAACAGTAATGATCTAAACGTTTAATTATAGTAAATGGCAATTTGAAAATGTGACTCTAAGTTTCAAGCGAACAGTTTAGTAGTACTTACTGAGCAGTTATATAAATACAGAGAGAGATGGAGGGTCCAGCTTTGAAGCGGCCAAAGCTTCAGCTGGCAGATTTGAGCCTTAAAGATTGGAATTTATGGTCTCATAATCTGGAAATTCTTCAACACCACCTTCCTAATGGGTGTTTGTGCAATATTGGCGTCCTGGAACTTCAACGTCCTATGTTTTCATCAAGTAGCAATAGCCCTGAAGAATCATCCCACTTGAAGATTTCCGCCGCTACAGACAACAGATTTCTTCGCGACTACTCCTTACAATTCATCAGTACCCTTAATATGTTAATAGATACAGCCCTTAAACAACAATTTAATGGATTCATTTGTAAGAAAATTATGGATATGGCTTCAGACTTATCAATGGATGAAGGGACTTGGGATATGTTGATTGGATATTTAGACTCAACAGATAAATTTATTACATCCGCCACTTCCAAGTGTTTAGTTTCCTTATTGGTGTGGACACGTCTTCCAAATTTAAATGAAGTTATTGATGAGCTGTTTAATAACGTAATGATTACAACTGACAATCCCTTAAAATTAAGCCACATATTAGATGTTATCGGTAAGGTAAGTTGTATCATATTTATTTTTTATTATTGCTTTGTGTTCCGTCAAGGATGAGACTGAATTATTGTCATAAGATCGGTCAACTTTGACCCTTTTTCCATAAGAGACAGTAGCTTGGCCTTATTCTCCTTTAAAACAACCACACTTTTTAATAAATGTCTTATTTTTCCAGGTGGTAGATTATAAATATGTCAGCGAGCCCATGATATTTGTTGAACATGATGATCCCATCGTTGATCATCCGCCTGTTCCTGTTGTGACTTCAACTTCTTCTTCTGATGTAGTAATGACGGACATATCAGAACTTCCTGTAGTTGGCACAGCCCCGACTCCTGTTAATCGTAGAAGTCGGCCATTAACTTTGTATGAAATGCGTGCCCGTTGCCCCAAAATTGAAGTGGATACAGAAATTATTGAAAATGAAGTAAAAACATTGTGTGTTAAAGCCTTAGAGAATTGGTGGACAAGACTGTTAACAAAGTTCCAGAATATGATGGCTCATTATGAGGAAGCTAACGAATCTCCAATCGCCGCATTTTTAACACTTTGGCTAGGCATTGTGTCTGGAGATAATAGCATTAGTGTGATTGAGGTAAGTTTGTAATAACTTATTGAAGTGATGAAGTGGTGTATTAAATATCAGTAATTTAAAAGATAACATATACAAATCATTTTTGTTTATTGCAGACGAAACATTACTACCTGCATTTGGAAGCCTTCGTTCCTCTCCTGAACCCCAATTCCCCTCCAATAGTATGGTCTAAGTTGACGGATGTATTTAATGAAATCCTGTGTTACGGTAGAACTCTTGCCCTCCAAGATGTCCCAAATGAGGAGCCTTGTGACCTTGCTCATCTAATTATACGTTCCGTAAGAAGTCGGCAGTTCCTTCAGGGAATTCCATTTTCCAGGGATTTCTCTGGATTCGGTGGAATAAAAGTAAGCCATATATTGGATGTAATTGTATTCTTTATTATTGCTTTGTCTTCCGTTCAAGGATGAGACTGAATTATTGTCATAAGGTCGGTCAACTTTGACCCTTTCTCCATAAGAGACAGTAGCTTGGCCTTATTCTCCTTTTCATTCAACCAACTTGCAAAACCACTGGGTTGAATCCCACAAGGGCTTGGACCGCAGGGGACCCTTTTTTCCCCATTGCTCCCGGTTGTGAAGCATAAAACCAGTTTGATCTTCTATGTGGAGCAATTTCGGAGGCCGACTGTGAAGGAGACACTAGCGCTCTCAATTCTTTGTTAAGTGCACCCCAACTGTTTCCTGTGCCATTCAAAAATTTTGGAAAAGAGTCCTGGATGAAATTTAAAATATTTCCGCAGGTTAGTTGTTGTGGTGGGTCAGCTGCAGGTAGATTATGAAGGGCTAATGCGACCAGGATCTTGAAGGGCACGACTCGATCTCTACAAATTAAATGACAAGGAAATGAATCTTTCAGTAAAAAGCACAATTCACAATAGTCCTTACAGAGTTCTAGAAGAAGAATGTCCACCGTGGTTTGACCAGTTAGAAAGTAAATTGGGTTGTGGTGCATTGGTTGAAGGTGAAGTAGTTTTCCCCACTTGTCGGTTCAACCCTTCAGTTAAAAGTTTAAAATCGTCCATGATCTGTTTTTCAACATCTAACGGTTGCAGTTCAGCTACGCATAAATGGAGAAAACAAATATGTAGTAAAAATTGCATTGCATTTTACATGTTAATAGTACTGTTATTTACCGTTTTCTGGAATCACTGCAAAAATTGCAAATCTCAAGAAATCAAGAGCAACTTCTCCTTTTTTGCAATGATCAACAAAATGGCCATATACGTTTCGTTGTCTCGTTTGCGAATAAGGCGGAGTCAAGTCCAGAATATAACGCCCAATCCTGTCATTGATCCCCAATCCAGATTGACCCACATACATGAATTTAGGCAGACCCTTGTTATTTTCTGTACATGACGGATGGATGCAAAACAACCCGTACACAATATTTTCTGTGTGTGCACAAACTGTCCTTTGGCTAATGGTGACAGATTTTGATTTGTCGAATCTAGAAAAACATTTCATTTGTTCACCCACTAATTATAAATGCAATCCCTAACATGCAAAATGTAAGCACTCACGGATTTTCAATGAAGTTTGTTTCAAAAACATAGGGACATTTTGCACAATTGTAGCCACACTTTTTCATTCCACCTTCACAGTCGCCAACTTTCACTTTCTTGGAGGGCACTGGTATTTTACTCATGGTGGATGCTGCTCTTTTACTACTTTCACCACCCCCACTCTCAAATTGGTCAAAGGCAGAACTGATCTTCGCACTTAAATATTCATTTAATTTTATTTGTTCTTTCAAAGTCATATCATCCACCAACTCCTTCCCCCTCTCCAACCTCCCACTGTCACTTTCGGCCATTTTGTCACAATTTGATAAAACAGTACTTGTATTAAAAATTGCTAAAAATTTATTGTTTTTTGGACCACTTTTGAACAACAAAATGAAATACAAACACAATTTGTATTTAAAACAACCGCACTTTTTAATAAATATGTATTATTTTAGGTTGGACCTGTTGACTGGGAGTGCAAGAGTGAAATTCAGATTGGGGACAACAACACATTTGCAACTACACAACAAACTTCACTTTTGACAGTAATAGATACTCATCCATCTTCATCAAGACATCATCAAGACGCTATTCCATCATCGTCCAAATCCACCTCCAAGGATGATGCCGACTTTACTATTCCATCTACCTCCTCAACAACCGTCGTGCCCCCGACATTACCACCTAATCCATATTCTCCAGGAACAAGCAATCCTCTTACAAAGACGAATTTAAATTCTCTACCAGCCACGACTAGTACAAGTACAAAAGAGCAAAACCAAAGATTACTGGCCACCTCCAATCCAAAACCAAAACGGGCTTTACCAATTTCTCAAACAATTGTGATCGGTCCATCCATGAACGCGGTTCAGCTCGATGAATCTTTTGACCCGATATTCGGTGACCGACCTTTACTACAAAAGGTGGTTCTACTCGTACTGAAAAGTGTGGCCGTAACTCTTCAAGAAACTAAGGAGGACTGGGACAGTGAAGAAGAAGAAACTTCTTCCATGGATGGGTCCTCAATTCACTCTGGTTCCGAAGGTGGTAATAATGATATGGCTTTTGTGGAGAATTCTATACGTGATGTCTTTCGGGAATTGGACTTGTATGTAAAATCTATTCAACCATTCCATCCTGGAGCTCCGTTGGGAAAATGGATCATCAAACTTTTTTTGGACCAAGACGACGCATTAATTGAAGCTATTCTATGTACATTGGACACCTATCGAGGGTTCCATGTAAAAATGGAAATTCCAGCAGATTTCAAAGAGTCATTTCATCCCGTGAATACCTTTGTGGCATTGCTTGCGGAAATTTCTAATGACAGTACTGTACTTTTAGACTGGCTTCGAGGGGCTGAAACTCCACATTTTCTCACTTATTTTCTCTACTTTTTAAAATTTGTTTTTAAAAATTGGGCAGAGTTTGTGTCCTCTTGTGGTAAAGACTTGGAAAATACAATGACTGTCCTTATTCGTCTTCGAATGAGTGTGGGTAGACTTACAGAAAGGGGATTGTGGCCGTACAATATAAATCCAATTCTCAGGTTGTTAGAAAAGTGTGAAGAACTTTATGAAAATCCTAGTAGTAGTAGCAGTAGTTAATGGATAATGTAGTAAAACAATCTCTTTTGTAACCTTGTTAAAATAAATAGTTGTAGTGTTTTGCGACATTGAAGGAAGTATAAAAATGTTATCATTGGTTGGTGTTCAACCAAAATGTAAAAGCCATTTCACTTGCCTTCCTATAATTTTTTACAAGAATTACAAAATTAAGCGTAGATGTTAATGAGATTTGTTATATTTGGTAGGGGAGGCTAGTAAATGCAATGTACAATTAATTACAAGAAACGAAACCAAATAATACATTGTTTTCCTTATTATTGCTCAATTATGCAGTTGAGTTATTTGTTATTATGCATTTAGTTTTTTAGGAAGAATGTGTATCTCAAGTTATGAAATATGACTGTTACCTACCGATCAATTATGTGGGCTTCGATTTGTTTAATTTAAATAGCGGTTTAGTACAACTTAAGGTATTATTAAAGTATCCACTACCTCATCATTTCACTCTCCACATCGTCAATTTTTTGCCAAAACATATTTTTGTATTGTTACCCATTAGTTATCTGTTTACGACCAAGTGTGGAGTGAGAAAAATTTGGTTGAAATCATGAAAATGAAGAAAATTATTGAATAAAAAATCAACTTCTGAAATAATCCAAGAAACCAGCTTTTTTCATAACTATGCTTAAGTTGTGCATTTCGCCATATTTAGGCACAATTACCGTATTTGAATTACACAACATTACTACAAAAATATGCACAATAAGTATTAAATGATGCATCATTTGAAACATAATGCAAAAAACATTTGCCAAAATTACGAAACAACTGAAATAGAGCAATTTTTGAAAGAGAAAGCAGAAATGCATGATCTACAGCCAAGCTCAAATTGGAGAAAGTTGCAAAACCCCAAAACTTTCGTTTCATCTCCGTCCAAAGTGCGAATCTCTAAAACCGGTCCAGTCACATGTGAAAAAGTAAATTATTTTTCTGTCATATTCTTATTTTTTGCAATAAATGTGTTCATATTAACTCCACTGGCTGGCACTAAATAGTTGAATGATAAGAGGCACCAGTTATCATCTGAACAAATTAGTATGGCCATGGATTGCTCAATTTACTGGAAGGATTTCTCCTCATCGTGGTGCTTATCAACAAATAACAAATATCTTGCCGACTTCTCTGGAGGGTAAGTATGCAAGATGCTCGTTATTTTTCAATGTTAATAATTTTACTGTTTGTAATTTGTAAGTTACCAACAAATCGTACTATTAAAACAACATGTGACTCGATATGATATCTGACACGGACCAGATTGTAGTAAGGATATCCATTGATTCAATTCAATATTTGCTTGATCGCAGCTTTTGCTTTGACACAAATTCATCAACACTATTTATGATTTGTTAGGCCTAAATGCTATGAGTTAGGATTTAATTCTGTGGATTTGTTGATGCTTCGAGGGTTAAAGAGTTAAAACTCTTTTTATGGTACTTGTTACTTTAGTATGCATAACTTTAAAGCAATACCAGTCTATTACTAACGTATAAAACATTGGTTGATACCAGCCGTGCTTAAATTAAAAGCAAAAGACATGCAATTGACTTCATTGTAAGATTTAACTGGTTTGTTTAGTAAATGGTAAGTATCAAGTATGTCTTTCTTTATATTTATTTTACATATGCATGATTAAGGTTTTATTATACACTACTTCAATCAACATACTATCCAGTTGAAAGTAAAGATATGAAAGGCTGCATTTAGTTAAATACGAATATACGACATAACCCTCATGTGATCTGATATCTGGTTTACAGGGAGGAGGTTCAGGTTGGCCTTGAGCGTGGATTTGGACAACCAGTTTTGGAGGAAGAAGTGTCAACTATTATCAAGTCATTCGAGTCTCTTCTTCCAGACTTGCCATCTTGATCCAGGATCATCTTTCCCATCATTTTTTAATTCGTTAAAGAAAACCCGTTGGCTGACAGAAAATAGTTTAAACAGGCTACATCACAGTTTAGGACCGTGTCAAAGATTTTCTACGTGCAGCATATTGCTCAATCCGGTCAAAACTCGGAACGAAAATCTGCCTAAAATGACAGCTAAGATTGTTTCCGGTACTGAAGTCTCGAAGTGAGTGCAAAATTTTTGACATTTATTACATCCTAGAAGTTTGCACAGAATTTCTCATTATTTTATACAGGGAGATTCAGCAACAGCTTGCCGAAGAGGTTATTCGAATGAAGGAAATTGACCCGGATTGTTCTCCTGGCCTTGCGATTGTTCAAGTGGGTGGGCGAGAAGATTCCAATGTATACATTCGAATGAAAATTAAAGCCGCAGAAACGATTGGAATGACAGCACAACATGTCAAATTACCAAGAACTATTACGGAAATCGAGGTAAACAAATATCTGCTTGTTTTTTAAGGGCGTCACGTGCATAATCGATTGTGTAATGATTTTAATCTTGTGATGATTGATTCAGCTGCTGGAAGAGTTGGATAAACTTAACAAGGACCCAAAGGGTGAGTAATGATGGAGCTACTTACAAAATGTAGTGCATACTTCTTGGCATCGAGTTCAGTTGGTTAATTGAGACGTTTGCTGCCATTTACAGTTCATGGAATTATAGTTCAAATGCCACTGGATGCCGATAACCCGATTGACTCTCATAAAATTACTGATGCTGTTGATGCTTCCAAAGACGTGGACGGGTATGCCTTTTAAATTAAGTTTGTGTGAAGGATGGCTAAATACATTATTCCTTAAATTAAATACAGCCTATGCACTGTAAACGAAGGACGAGTTGCAATTGGGGATCTGAAGTCAGGGTTTATGCCTTGTACTCCATACGGATGCATTGAACTCATCAAAAGGTATCAATTTTAGTTCTTAAAATATTACACGTCGGAAATCAGGTTAGTTTAAAGTTACTTTGAATTTGTGACAATTTTAGAACTGGTGTACCTATTCAAGGAGCAAAAGCAGTAGTACTTGGCCGCAGCAAAATTGTTGGCACACCCGTAGCAGAACTGTTAAAGTGGCACGATGCAACTGTAACAGTTTGTCATTCCAAGACTAAAAATCTCGCTGACGAGGTGAAAAATTTACACTTTACAATTGTTTCAATATAGTATAGTAGTTTGATAACGCGCATACTTTAATAAACAATGCCCAAATATATAGGTGCGACAAGCAGACATATTGGTCGTTGGCATTGGTCGAGCCGAGTTGGTAAAAGCCAGTTGGGTTAAACCTGGTGCCGTGGTCATTGATTGTGGGATTAATTCCATTCCTGACGCTACCAAAAAATCCGGACAGCGACTAGTTGGAGACGTAGATTTTGCGGAAGTTAGTCAAGTTGCGGGATACATTACTCCAGTTCCTGGTGGCGTTGGTCCAATGACGGTTTGTATGTTGATGAAAAACACGGTCATTTCTGCTGGAAAATCACTGGCTGCCAAAAAAGGGATCAAATGGGACTTTACTCCAATTCCATTGAAAACTATGACCCCTGTGCCGAGGTAACTTGTTGCTTGCGGAGCTTACTACCTTCGCAGCATCAGCGCTTGCCACCAATTCGTGCTAGAATGGCTGTCTATTTATTTAAAAAAATAATATTTATATCCGGTATCGAGTTCTAATAGTTTTGTACTTGTAAAATTGTCAATCTCTCAGCCAATGGGTGTCCTTATATATTGTAATTAAATTGAAATTTTGTATTTATTACTACTCACTATTTTTGTCAATAAATAAAGCCTGATGAACAACTAAATTTCTTGCAAAAGCCGCTTTGTAAACTAATGTTTTGTACATATTTGAATTATACATGTTCGTCTCCTTGTTCTTTGGGGTATTTATTCTTCGCATACTTCTTTTTATGCAATTAATTTCTTGAACTGTCCCTGCGCATTTTTCCAGTGACATCCAAATTTCTCGATCCCAAAAACCTAAAAACGTCACAGTCTTGGCCAGTGAGGTTGGCGTTTTCCAGGATGAATTGGAATTGTATGGAAATAAGAAAGCGAAACTGTCACTAAACATTGTGGAACGCCTAAAAAATGTGGAAAATGGAAAATACGTCGTTGTGGCTGGGTAAAGAAATCCAGCTCCTCACTTGTCAACTATTTACTAAGATATGCATCATTAATGCAGAATTACTCCAACGCCACTGGGAGAAGGAAAGAGTACGACGACCGTGGGATTAGTTCAGGCGTTGGGGTCTCATTTACGGAAAAATGTATTTGCCTGCCTCAGGCAACCGTCGCAGGGACCAACTTTTGGCATTAAGGGTACAGTACAACAAAAACTTTCTATAAAATTTCAATTCTGGATCACATAAAAATTTGGAATTTATTCAGGTGGAGCTGCCGGAGGAGGGTATTCCCAAGTCATACCGATGGAGGACTTTAACCTCCATTTGACCGGCGACATCCACGCTATTACAGCCGCAAATAACCTACTTGCAGCCCAAATTGATGCAAGAATGTATCATGAAGCGACACAATCCGACAAGGCCCTATTTTCGCGTCTAGTTCCCAAAAAAGATTCAACAAGGATATTTTCTCCAATTCAGGTGACTTTCCCATCCATGCTTCGAATCGATTACAGCTTTCTCATGTCGAAAAATATATTTCTGAATTTTGTTTTAGTTGCGACGCTTGAACCGCTTGGGAATTCATAAAACTGATCCAGACTCTTTAACTCCGGACGAAGTGACAAAATTTGTCCGGTTAAACATTGACCCAGAAACTATTACATGGAACAGAGGTAGAAGAATTATCCAATTAATGCGCAACGCAATCCGTTTGTAAGAATATAATCATTTGTCCTTCTTAAATAGTAATCGACACCAATGACCGATTCTTGCGTCAAATAACCATTGGCCAATCACCAACGGAGAAGGGACATGATCGGGTGACCCAGTTTAATATTACAGTAGCCAGCGAAATCATGGCTGTTCTGGCGTTGACGACGAGCAGCAAGGACATGCAGGAGCGATTGGGAAAAATGGTTGTGGCGTCCGATAAAAATGGAGACCCTGTCTCTGCAGATGACTTGGTATGATAAGTATTTAGCCGTAATTTTGAGACAAATTAAAGTTCATTCTGATACCTAACGTTCCAACCCAGGGGATTACTGGTGGATTGGCTGTCCTTATGAAGGACGCTATTCGTCCAACATTAATGCAGACTTTAGAAGGGAATCCCGTCCTCGTTCATGCAGGGCCCTTTGCGAACATAGCCCACGGAAATTCTTCGATAATTGCAGACAAAATTGCTTTAAAGCTTGTTGGACCGGAAGGATACGTTGTTACTGAGGCCGGTTTCGGGGCTGATATTGGTGAATATAAAATATTTTGGTTAATTTTGAAACTCAAACTAAAACCTAATCGTTTGTCAGGAATGGAGAAGTTCATGAACATTAAATCTCGTTATTCGGGACTCACTCCATCCGCTGCTGTAATTGTTGGTTGGTTTAACAGAATTTGACTTACTTGAAGTGTCTAAAGCATTTCGCCTTTTTTTAGCAACAATACGAGCTTTGAAAATGCATGGAGGAGGTCCAACTGTGACGGCTGGAGTGCCCATCCCGGATACTTATAGCAAGGTTAGTTATAAAACGAAATCCGCATCCATTCCAGATACAAGCAAAATTCCAGAAAAAATTCCATAGTGTATAATAGTCATCATTCAACACTCACATATTTGAATTTAAACAGGAGTCCTTGGAATTGGTGGAAGCTGGATTCGCAAATCTTCGTCAACAAATTGAAAGTGCTAGAAAATTTGGAGTCCAAGTAGTCGTCGCCATAAATCGTTTCAAGTAAGAACAAGCATTCATTCTACATCGAATTCACAGACTTCATCAATCCCCAAATCATACAAATTAGAACGGATACAGACGCGGAGTTGAAGCTTGTTCAAAATTTGTCCATTCAGCATGGTGCCTTTGCCGCAGTAATTGCCGAACATTGGGCAAAGGGTGGAGCAGGAGCAGTGGATTTGGCAGGTTAAAAAACTGGAAAAAATCCGATTAGGTAACTTAAATACTGAAAACATTTTTCAGATGCCGTGGTGAAAGCTTGCAAACAACCTGTCAACTTTAAGTTTCTATATCCTCTGACTCTATCATTGGAAGAAAAAATTCGAACAATTGCTCGAGAAATTTATGGGGCCCAGGACATCTTGTTGTCTGACATGGCAAAAAAAAGAATCGACACCTACACCAGACAAGGATTCGGGAATTTGCCGATATGCATGGCTAAAACGCATTTGTCATTATCACACGACCCCAGTCTTAAAGGTGCTCCGAAAGGATTTGTATTACCAATTCGCGATGCATCCGCAAGTGTGGGGGCAGGATTTATTATTCCTATCGTTGGAACGGTTAGTTGTAACTTAAATTCTGAGTAATCACAGAATGTGCAAACCGTTGCTCTTGTGCAGATGTCGATGATGCCAGGACTTCCAACACGGCCGTGTTTCTACGATGTTACACTTGATCCTGATACAGAAATGGTTGATGGTCTATTTTGAATATGATTATTCAATTACATAACTCAATATTATCATACATCCATCCACATTCAGTGTAATAATAGTATTGCCAGTTGCACAGTTGACAAAATTCAAGGATGCAATCATCAAAATAAAAATTAGTAATACGAATAACGTAGCCAATTTGCACTGTTTATTTACCTGCAGGTAGTGGAGAGCCGAATATTTAATTGTTTAAAGCTGACGCTATTGAGCAGTGTTTTGTCACTTTAAATAGCACCTAACCTTTCTTCTTATCCAAACCTCGTTTTGCAGCTTGGTGGATATGCTGCTCCAACTTATCTGCAAATAATCACATAATATGTAATGTCAACCTGAGTTACAAAAAATTAGTGAAAAAACAAGTTATGCAAAATTACATATTTTTAGTTTTCCGTTCATGGGTAATTTGACAGGAAGCATTTGAGGGTTTGCTAGAACAAAAACGTATGGATCTGCGACTTCTCCATTGGGGTACAACTGCAAATATTCTTCTTGTGGAATGCAATCAACCAAATCCACGCAACCTAGTAAACATCCCAATGGAAGGTTTTCAGGAAAGTCAATCTCTAAAATAGAAACAATACACAATTTGTCATCTCATTTGACATGGTCTGCATCATTCGAAAGGCATAAAAAATTGTGAATTAGGTTGTTAAAAAACGCATACCTCCAACAATGTTTGCATAAGAAGCCTTGACTTCTTGGAGAAGCTCTGCGCTTGGAACCTTTTTGCTCGAATGAATCCAAAGCCTTCCTCTTATCGGTGTGTACCACGTGCGTCCTTCAAACCTGAAGAGTTTTTATAGTTTATTTGAAATCGGTTCTACATTCTACACAGACCAGACCACCCAACAAAATTATGAAATTCTCACAGTTTAACTCCTTCCATAATCATGTAAGCATAAGGTTGCGAAATCGTCAGACAATTTCCAGAATCTACCATTTCTTGAAGTTCCGAATCTTGAATGCGACTACTCCACAATATTGGGGCTTCCTTATTTGTTGATTTTTCTAGACTACCTACAAACTGAAAAATAATAATAATGACAATGCTAATACATGCAATGAATATCATTTTGAATAACATAAATTCGCCGACGGACGGTACCTTGGGCTCATTTATAACTTTCTCCTTTTCAACGTTTCTCTGGTCCTTAGTTTTCTTTGGATTTGATATTTTCATCGCTTCAAATTCTGGAATATATGCTTCAGGAACTTCTTCAATTACCCTTCGACCTACAATTAATATGTATTAGCCAACAGTCGTGCTTATCAATCTTTTGCTATTGTGACTTTTGTCACTAAATTAATTAATTACCTGCAAAGTCAATTGTCACTTTAACTTGTCGTCTTAACCGATTTTTAGAATCTATATAAGCTTGCTTCCTATCATTTAAAAGCTTTTTTTCTTGTTCCGAGAGCCAAGGGTTATCAACCGCAAAATAATCTGACTGATCATCAATAACTTGAGTTCTTTGAACACTAGTTCTATCGTATTCTAATAATTTCTCTTTCTGATCCTGTGCAAATTGTTTCCTTTCCTCTTCCTTTGGATTAGGGAGTTTGTTATACTTGTTGATCAGCCTTTCCGCTTCCTTTGTATTTCCAGCAAGTACTTTTGCTCTGTCCTCCTTTTTCATGACCTACATAAAGCAAAATAATGAGTGTACTATTAGAATTATGTCATTACGTAAACAATCCTGGAATATCTTACAATTTCACCGCAAAAGAAACACGGACCAGCACCTTCTTGAAGACAAACAATTCTTCCACAAGACAAACAATTGTTGATCAACCCATGCCTGACTGCTTGACATTCACATCTCTCTCTTCCTGAAATAGATACACAATACAATTACAAGTTGTAATTGTAAGTTAATCTTCATAAATTGGTTGTAATTTACAACCAATTTATGAAGATTAACTTATTCTTTAAAACAATAAATTATCAACGTACCAGGTAGCAGCGGATTTTTACAATCCTTTGCATTTATACTCACAAACTTTGTCTTCTTTTGAGGCATTTTCTTTTCGTTTCAAAAAATTTCAAAAACTTTCTCAGTTTTTTTAACCAAAACCATTAAAATTTCCGAAAAAAAACCTCACGATGCGATCTGAAATGTCAACATTAATTTGGCAGACAGAGCGCACGTGACTAAAAATGTGCCTCATTTCCTTCCCAGAGAAAATCACACAGCCTTCAACAAGGAAGGCATCCAAATAATTCTGCCACCAACTGGCCGAGCATTTTATTATTACACACTGCACTGATGGGTGAGTGCTGATTATCTAAATTTCGTCATTCAGTCTCTCCTCCCTAAATAATAATTAAATTCTAGCGTAATTTTGATAACCTTTTAATTAGCACTACGTAACCACACTTATCTACCTACTTACCCATAGCTCAAGTACTATAAATTATTAGTTAGTGTAAAAGATACGAAAACAAAAACGACAACAGGATTTGAAGAGACCGTCGGAGGAAGTTGAATTTAAATGTTGTTTGTTTTTAGGTTAATAAACTTAAAAAAATGTAAATAGTGAGTTATATACCTGTTTGTCGAATTGTTGCTCAACGGATTCTTCTTAAGATTGAGGCTGGAGTGGAGGTTAATGCAGTTAATAATACTTAACTGGAATTATTGACGTCGGCTAGGTCTTTGGTTGGTGAGGGAAGGAAGGAAATGTCCTAAATCATTGTCCGATTAGTGAATGAAAGTCATAATATTGATAACCTTTTGAAGGAAGATTCATGATAATTAGATAGGGAATAAGAACTAAGTAGGGTATCGGTTAGCTAGAATATCAAATATCAAGCTCGGTGGTCGACCATTTTAGAAACTGACTTATTTATGTAACAACGCGATATCACATAAGTGGGAAGTCGTTTCTGCTTTATCAGTTTCCAGCCTTGATCAACGCTCCGTTGGACACCTTGCGGAAATTGGTAATTATCTTCATTTCGATGATAAAACTACATTCTTTTATCATAGATGCAAGTCTTGCATTGCAAGATCAAGATTAATAATAATGTGATTTTACTTTACAGTTTTAAAATCTCCATATGCGCCTCCCAAACTCGCCAAAATTTGAATCAAGGGACAAGTCGACAGCATACGAAATCAAAATGGAGGGGGATGGAAGTGTGGGTGTGGCCGGC